>PVKP010006502.1:0-82711 GCA_004027715.1 Plecturocebus donacophilus
ATTTCTTTACAATGAAACTTGCCTTATCTTTCCCTGTGGGCCTGAACAGAAGATAAGGGAATTTTAGCCTACCTACAAAAACAAATGCCCTATTAGCGAAGGTTTCTGTTAAACATGTTATTTGACATCAACATTTTAAAATATATGTCAAATAATAGATTATTGCAATCAAACATTAGTTTTCTAGTTCCTTTTTATTCTCCAGAGCAGAATTACTAACTGTCTCTCCCTCCTCAAACACGGAAGATGTTTGAATGACCTGGTAAGAATCCCATTCCATTCCATTTAAGCCCTGATCCTCTCTTATGCCGGGTTTCTACTTTCAAAAGATGTTAAACACAGTGTCATGATCGTGAATGATATACCCAGTTAGGAATTTTCCAATCTGGATATTCAGTTGCATCTCAACTGGAAAAGAGGGAGGCAGCTTCCTGGCTTCTCTTAGAATGCAAAAAATGAATAGCTCTCATAAACCATGAGCATTTACATGGTGCAGATTTGGCTATTGGCAGCTCTCCACAAAAGACTGCAGAGAGTGGCAAGAATGCAAAATTTTCAGCCAATTCAGAGATGAAAGGCATATACTTATAACTCAGACTAAGCAATAAAAGATCAGAGGATAATTTAACCAAATTTTAAAGCACGATTTTCAAGTGAGGTTACCATTGCATTTATGATTCAGTTAGAAATAGGGACTGTTCTCTAAGTAGGTGTTATGTTGTGGGGAGAGAGACAAAGGGAAGAGATTGACCCAGATCTTTGAGGAGCACTTGTATTTCCAGCTTGTCAGAGAAAATTCTACCAATCTGCCCATGACCTGGCTGTTCCTCTGCCCTCATTTTTCACAGGTAGAAGATACGAGTTCAGGATTGATGCTGTTCACTAGCAATGGCCTGGAGGGCCTACCCAAAGAGTCACAGGGGAGATTTCAATTTATTGACAAGACCCATTTTTCTAAAATACCTATGTATGTATAGCTGAAATTTCTAGTCTCTTGATGAAATAACTTGCAGCTGTACATCAGTGAAAAAATAATAATTTCACGACTCCACTCACTGGGTGTATTGGAAAATTTAAAATGTCGTATAGTCCGGGACCCACAGGGGCTGGTTGAATGGATGTGCTGTATAAATCATGGGAAACTAGAGATTTTTTTTTCCAACCACAGACATGGTTAACCTGATCTGAACTGCTTTTAGTGTTCCACTTGCAGTTCCTCCTTTCCAAAGAAAATATGGCTCATCAAGTTAACCCTTTTTCCAATATGAGGTTGCCAAACTTGGTTTTGTAATTCTGCACCAGGGGAGGCTGGAGGGTGGAAATTTTAGGCAATTAAAGGAAAGGGGAATCCTCCACAAAGGCTGTCAAAATGCTGTGGGAGATATTTATGACCTTGTTCTGAAAAGCTGGTTTGTGTGTGTTCCACGTTCAGTTAAATGGAAAATGACAACGGAGGCAACTGTTGGAACCTAAGCATGTAGGCAGGACTTGACTGCCCATTGTCAAGGAGAAACTTGGTCAGGTGCAGTGGCTCATGCCTGTGATCCCAGCACTTTGGGAGGCCGAGGCGGGCAGATCACGAGGTCAGGAGTTTGAGACCAGCCTGGCCAATATGGTGACACCCCTTTGTCTACTAAAAATACAAAAATTAGCCGGGTGTGGTAGCGTGCACCTGTAGTCCCAGCTGCTTGGGAGGCTGAGGCAGAAGAATCACTTGAACCTGGGAGTTGGAGGTTGCAGTGAGCCAAGATTGTGCCACTGCACTCTAGCCTGGGCAGCAGAGCTAGACTCCATCTCAAAAAAAAAAAAGAGAAACTTCCCAGCAAATGAGTTATCTGCACAGTCCTGTAACTTAAAACATCAACTCCCAACGAAAAGAAAAGGGTTGTAAGATGTGCCTCACATCACTTATTAATTATAATTAGTGCCGTGCAATTTGCAAATGAGAAACTGACTTTGAAAACTTGAGGAATTTTTGATATAAAACAATGCATGATCGTGTCAAAGTGCAAACTCTTTATATGAACACGTAGTGTTGATTCAAAGTGACCCCTTTCATAAAACCACTCTCACCCATCTGCTTTCTGACATAGCACCTCAAAGTGGGAAGAAAGGGAGCAGGAGAGATGGGAAGTTGCTGGTCACCAGGAGTTCCTGACCATGCTCCTGACTGTGAATAGAAAAGAAAATCATGGGCACGGAGGCTGAATGAAGGGTGGAACCCTGTCTTAGGAGGCTCTTGAATGGGTATAGCAATATGTATGCCCTTAAGCAGTAATAATAATGTATATACCCTCAGCAACAGCATTGTGTGTATTCTTAAACAGTAATAATTCCTCTCTATCTGGAAATCGTTTTCCTTTTGGACGGAGCTGGATGCTTCAGGCGCTTCGGATGGGGACAGACTTGAGACAGTGCTGGAACAAGGAGACCAGCGGCTTAGATCCTTGTACTTGGGAAGGTGAGGGATCTCCCAAATGGCTCTCATCCCCAGGCCTTTTCTGAGGGTTCCAGAGGTACTGTTTGTAGGAAAGACAGCTCTTTTGACTGAGTTTCTGCCGGAACTCATCTGACCTGGCTGCATAAGTGTTGTGTCTCTATAGATAGAAGTGACTTGGTGCAGTGATGTTGCAAACACCTGACGTATTTTCACCATTCAAAACCATGCAGCAAATATTGGTAGCCTCCAACTATTAGAGGTATGTGGGGGCTACCTGTCTGCCTTCCTGTAGCTTGCTCCCTGGTAATACATTGCGATAAAGAATGTCTCTTGTGAATTCTGCCACAGGTACAAACATCTGCTGGCAAGCAGGCACCAAAAGAGTTCTAGTTCCTGATCCTGTATACTGAACAAAGTCGCCAGATTCTGTCCTTTTATTATTTATTTATTCTGAGATGGAGTCTTGTTCTGTCGCCCAGGCTGGAGTGCAGTGGTGCCGTCTTGGCTCACTGCAACCCCTGCTTCCCAGGTTCAAGCTATTCTCCTGCCCAGCCTCCCAAGTAGCTGAGATTACAGACGCCTGCCACCACGCCCAGCTAATTTTCTGTATTTTCAGTAGAGATGGGGTTTTGCCATGTTGGCCAGGCTGGTCTTGAACTCCTGACCTCAGGTGATCTACCTCCCTCGGCCTCCCTAAGTGCTAGGATTATAGACATGAGCCACCACATCTGGCTCCCGTTCTTTAAAATAGTAGCTCATTGCATGAATACATTAACATATAGGAATACAACAATATTCGAATGGCAAAACCATCAAGGCTTCTAGTCAAACAGGGATAAAGGACCAAATGAAGTTCAAGATCCAGGATGCTTCTTTAGAGGAGTTGGACATCTGAATGTGCCTTTTTTTTTCTTTTTGGTGATGGAGTTTTTCTCTGTTACCCAGGCTGGAGTGCAATGTCACTATCTCGGCTCACTGCCATCCTCGCCTCCTGGGTTCAAGCGATTCTCCTGCCTCAACCTCCTGAGTAGTTGGGATTAGGGGCGTGCACCACCATGCCTGGTTAATTTTTGTATTTTTTAGTAGTGACGTGGTTTCACCATGTTGGTCAGGCTGATCTCGAACTCCCAGCCTCTGGTGATTCACCCACCTTGGATCTTAAACTTCATTTTGCAAAGGCAAAGATGCCGGTCAGTCACGTCTCTTGAGTACTGTTCTTCTCACAAGTAAAAAGATGGTGTCCCAGATCTCTTATGCTAATTCACAAACCCTCCGGTTCAGGTTCAGCTAGCCTTCCATGAAACACTTGCCGTAGCCCCGTCTGGGTGCCGGTTCCGAAATAGTGTTCTTCAATCACTAACTAGCCATCTGTGAGTGTAGACGCCAAAACTGACTTTGGTTTCAGGTAGGAAAATGAGGAAGAAGGTGCTTGAATTTGCCTTTTGATCATTGTTAGGTGAGGAGGGGATGCTCAATCCTGCTGTCACCATCTTGTGAGCATGAGAGTATAAGCCTGCAAGGAAAAGCAAACAATTTAGGTATGACAGCAGAAGACAAGAAAGAACCTGGGTCTTCCATGATGCCATGGAACCACTCCAGGCACCACTGCCTGTCCTTGGGGTAGTGATACTCATAGTGCTTACACTAAAGTATTTTAAAATAGCCCAAAACGTGGAAAACACGTTTGTGTTTTCCAAGGATAGTCCTAACTACTCCTGGGAAATCTCTAGGTGGCCTCACAGCCATCTCAAACTCAATGTGTTCAAAAATGAGCCATCAGCCGGGTGCGATGGCTCACGCCTGTAATCTCAGCACTTTGGGAGGCTGAGGTGGGTGGATCACTTGAGGCTAAGAGTTCGAGACCAGCCTGGCCAACATTGTGAAACACCGTCTCCACTAAAATTACAAAAATTAGCCTGGTGTGGTGGAGCACGTCTGTGTTCCCAGCTACTTGGGAGGAAGGTGGGAGAGTCGCTTGAACCTGAGAGGTGGAGGTTGCAGTGAGCTGAGATCATACCACTGCACTCCAGCCAGGGTGACAAATTGACTCTGTCTCAAAAAGAAAAAAAAACTTCCTTCCTAAACTTCTTCATTGTATTACTTATCATGCTTTTAGTGGCAAAACCCAGAAAATCTTACTCAAACTAAATACTATGCAGATGTATTATCTCACATATAAAAAGCTCCAATGTAGAGAAAAAATGTGTGTAAGTATATGAGTACTTTTCACAATAAGCGACAGAAATGAGATAAATATTAAATGCCATTTTAGCATTTATTATCTTATATTGCAAATGCTGATTGGCTGGCTTCTTGCCTAACAGCAAGTGACTCAAAGGTGAAACCAATGCTTGATTCTTCGTAGCATCTTTAGCACAGATTAGGTCCCATCACAGTTTGTTACCCTAAGAAAGGAGTGAAGACATTAACACTTCAGTTAGATTTCACACTAATCACCGAGGAAGCACAAAAGAAATAACCTGCTCAAGATTTTATTTGAAATTATTTGATTAAATCAAATTTCTTTTTTCTCATGAAACACCCTCTAGCATGTCTTTTTTTCTTCTTCTTTTTTTGAGACGGAGTCTTGGTCTGTCACCCAGGCTGGAGTGCAGTGGCACGATCTCTGCCTCCCAGGTTCAAACGATTCTCCTGCCTCAGCCTCCAGACTAGCTGGAATTACCGGCATGTGCCACCATGTCTGGCTAATTTTTGTATTTTTAGTAGAGACAGAGTTTCACCATGTTGGCCAGGCTGGTCTCGACCTCCTGACCTCAAGTGATCTGCCTACCTCAAACTATAATAAATCGCTTTGGCTTTGCTCTCCAATTTAGAAAGTAACTCATTAAGTACAAGATTGCCTCCTTCATACTTAAATCAGATGAACTAAAAACATCTTTTAGATATTGAGCTCTCTGCAAATCAGAAAAAAACCTCAACCAAAAGCATTGTAAAGCTAGAATTGTGAAAAAACATACATCTCTTCTTGGCAATATGCTTAATATAGTTAGGTGTCTCATTAATGTGACCAATGTTATTTATATGCTTCTCCATGTGCTATTAATGTCACAGAGAATAATAAGGTACATGCATCTCTTTGTTTTCTTCTGTTCCTAGTTCAGTGGTATCATTATTTATGTTATTAGTATTCTGCATTTTCTCCTGTAATGCTTAAAGTTCTGTATAAGCAGTTGCTCTTTCTAATATAGTACTACAGTCATAAAAGCTGTTATCCTCATTTTGCAAACAGGCAAACTGGAGCGTCAAGAGGTTAGTTCTTTGCCATGAAAGAAATTTCAGTGAGGAGCTGGGAAATGAGGGAAGAGGACAGTCACAAGGAAACTATTTCCTTTAACAGTTCACTTGAAAATAAAGTTTTCTGAGTATTTTGTTTCAAATCTGAATAATACACAGTTCCTTCTTCAAGGGAAAAAATTTTCTTGGATCCTATTCTTCCACATGGCCTTAAATTATTTCTATCAAGTTCCAGAATAATGAATGAATCACAAAAATATTAGCAATGCTAAACGAAGGTGAAAGGATAAGAATAGATGAAGGCTTGGCCAGGTGCAGTAGTTCACCCCTGTAATCCCAGCACTTAGGGAGGCCGAGGCAGGTGGATCACCTGAGGTCAGCAGTTTGAGACCAGCCTGGCCAGCATGGTGAAACCCTGGCTCTGCTAAAAATACAAAAGTCAGCTGGGCATGGTGGTGGGCACCTGTAGTCCCAGATCCTTGGGAGGCTGAGACACGAGAATTGCTTATACCTGGGAGGTAGAGGTTGCAGTGAATTGAGATCACACCACTGCACTCCAGCCTGGGCAACAGAGGTGAGACTCCATCTCGAAAAAAAGAAAAAAAAAAGTGAGGGCTCCATACCATAAACCTCTCCCTGATTTTTATTTTATTGTTCTATCCTTTAATTTATTCATTAAGCATTCATTAAATGGCCTCTAGGTGCCAGGCATCGTTCTAGGTGCTAATCTTAATATATAAAAAGACAAAATGATAGAGCACCCATCCTCAAGTTTTTCATCGTGTGGTGGGAGAGTCAGACACAGAAACAAATAAACGGCAGTGCCATTTAATAAGTGCTTCAGCTGAGGTAAGCACCAAGTGCCTGGCAGCCCAGGAGAGGGCACCAGACCAGAAATGAATGTGGGGATGGTGTTGGAAAAGAATGGCAGAGAAGGGGCCAGAATAGTAGCTATATGTGCAGACAGTGTTGAAATGAAAACTCTTAAAGAACAAATATTTTTTTAAAATAGTCTGCTGGAACTGTTTCTTCTATACTTCTTTCACCTTCCTGAGAATGCATGTCAGCAGCTTAGACTTGTTTTTTGAGACAGGGTCTTGCTCTGTTGCCCAGGCTGGAGTACAGTGGTGATCCTAGCTCACTGTAGCCTGCAACTGCTGACCTCAAGTGATCATCTCGTTTCAGCCCCCCAAAGTCCTGGGATTCCAGGCGTGCCAGCACGTCCGGCCCCAAACTTTTAAGATGAACATTTCACACTCCTGGATTTCTCAGGGGCCGGCCTGATGGCACTCACCCCAGGCGGGGAGCCAGGCTGGACATCTAGGGCTGTCTGTGCCATGCTCTACGCCCACCCCCTGCAGAGGCTCTCAGGCCCTGCCCTGCTTTTGGATGAGCAAAATCACTTGGAAGAATTTTTTTTTAAGTTACTAATACTAATTCTAGCTGGGCGTGGTGGTTCACATCAGCACTTTGGGAGGCTGGGGTGGGTGGATCAAGAGGTCAGGAGTTCGAGACCAGCCTCGCCAATATGGTGACACCCTGTCTCTCCTAAAAATACCAAAATTAGCCAGGCGTGGTGGTGCACACCTGTAGTCCCAGCTACTTGGGAGGCTGAGGCAGGAGAATCACTTGAACCCGGGAGGTGGGGGTTACAGTGAGCCGAGATGGCATCACTGCACCCCAGCCTGGGAGACAGAGCAAGACTCCATTTCAAAAAGAAGGAAAGAAAGAAAAAGTTGCTAATACTAATGCTAACACCCCAGAACTTAGTATTATTTAATTGTTCAGAGGTGGAACTATGGTATCCGTATTTTTAAAGAGCTCCCTCTAGTGATTCTAACATGCAGCCAAAATTGTGAACCACGGATCTACCTATGGAGATGGAGGATTTGTGAAAGCCAGGCTCTGAGAACTGGCTGGCAGGGTTTCTGTGAAATGGGCAATGAAAAATCCTAGGCAATGGCTTCTGTTATCCTCACAATTTTCTAAGTTCCTTAAGGAAAACAGTTCCCGCTACCAGGTGTGAAGGATTCCTGGCCATTCCTTTGTCAAGTCAAGGGCAGAACAAAGTAGGAAGGGAAAACAGGAAGTTTCCGTGCTATATTCAGTGTTTTTAAATGACTCTTTCACAATCTGTAAGTCACGCCTTGTCAGATCTCCTTTGAAACTTAAAACAAAAATTGCTCCGCTTATGAGCGCTGCACATAGACTTATTTCCCCTCCTAACTTGCAAAGAGAATCAATGGCATCCTTCAAATATCAGTCTCAAAAGCATAATTAGATACTCGGTGACTAATTGGAGATCTTTCAAAACTTAACTTCAAGCTCTATGACTTGTCCCTCCAAGAAAACAAAACAAAACAAACAAACAAAAAAACACCCAACCAGATGGTTTTGTGAAGAGAATAAAGAAGAAAAATGGCAGAAGGGTTTTATCCTTCCTTCTTCAGAATGGATGCCAACCAAATGATTTCAATGGGAGATCTCGTTTTTCTTTTACCTTGGACATTAGGAAAAAATAACTCTGCCTTCTTTAAGAAATCCTCAAAGGTAACGTCTTTTCTTTAGCTGCTAGAGGTTTCCTGCTTGGCCTTTACTATATGACATTGCAGCCTTGAGGTGTCGTTCTCACCTCTCCATCTCCCTGCAGAAGTCATTAGGCAGTGATTTCTTGTATTGCACAGACTGCTCTCCCAATCTCTCAACTTTCTGCAGAGAAATTTTGGATTTGCTCCATCTGTCTCACTGAATAGTTTATTAGTCAGGATTCTTTCAAGAAACAGAACAGAGAGAGAGAGAGAGAGAGAGAAAGAGAGAGAGAGAAATTTCAAGGAGTTGACTCATGCAGTTGTAGGGGCTGGCAAGCCCAAGGTTCACAGGAGAGGTTAGCAGCCTGGAAACTCAGGCAGGACTGGACACTGCAGTCTTTGTTGTTGTTGTTTTCCAGTCAGCAAAAATATTTGTTGTGAATCTATTATTTGCTGAGAAACATGGACTATATTAGGTACCCAGGATGCATTAAACAAAATTCCCAACCCTAGAGGAACTTGTATGGTTTTCGTTTGGTTGGTTTGTTAAAAATGTTTTGTTATTTATTTATTTTAACTTTTAAGTTTAGGGTTACAAGTGCAGGTTTGATGTTACATAGGTAACCTTGTGTCATGGGGGTTTGTTGCAGAGATTATTTTATGACCCAGGTATTAAGCCTAGTGCCCATTAGTTATTTTTCCTGATCCTCTCCCTCCTCCACCCTCCAAAAGGCCCTAGCGGGTGTTGTTCCCCTCTGTGTGTCCATGTGTTCTCATCATTTAGCTCCCACTATTAGTGAGAATGTGTGGTATTTGGTTTTCTGTTCTTGTGTGAGTTTGCTAAGGATAATGGCCTCCAGCTCCATCCATGTCCCTGCAAGGGACATGATCTCATTTCTTTTTATGGCTGCATGATAATCCATGGTGCATATGTACCACATTTTCTTTATCCAGTCTATCATTGATGAGCATTTAGGTTGATTCCATGTCTTTGCTATTGTGAGCAGTGCTGGAATAAACATACGCATGGGTGTCTTTATGGTAGAACAATTTGTATTCCTTTGGCTATATACCCAGTAATGGGATTGCTAGGTTGAATGGTATTTCTGTCTTTAGGTCTTTGAAGGATCACCACACTGTCTTCCACAATGGCTGAACTAATTTACACCCCCGCCCCCCAATCAGTGGATAAATGTTCCCTTTTCTCCACAACCTCGCTGGATGCTTCAGTCTTGAGGCAGAATCCTTGTGTGCTGGGAAACCCCAGTCTTTCTTCTCAAAGCCATTGATTGATTGGATGAGGCCCACTCACATGATCAAGGCTTTATTTAAAGTCAGCTGACTGTAGATGTTAACCTTATCTACAAAATGCTTTCACAGCTACACCTGGATTAGTATTTGATCAAATACCTAGGTACTATAACCTAGCCAAGTTGATACCCAAGACTAACTATCACAAAGAGTGTGTGAAGATAATTATATTTTCATCAATTTCTAGAATAATGAATGAGCCACAAAAATATTCACGATACTAAACAAAGATTAAGTGAGAAGAATATATGAGGGCACTATACTATAAAGCTTCCCCTGATTTTGATATTATTAATTCATCCTTTAATTTGGTCAATGAACATTTATTAAGCACTTCCTATGTGCCAGTTATTTGCTCTTGTGCCAATCATAATAGATAAAAAGAAAAAAAAGAGCCCTGCCTTTTAATTTTTAACAGTCTAGTGAAAGAGTTAGACACATAAACAAATATATAGTAGTATATACTGATGGGGTGTTGGAGTCAGAAAACCCTGAGCTTTTGCCCTCCATCAACTTTCTAAATGGATTTTGAGCTCATCTTAAACTTTCAGAGCAAAATTTACTCTTTTGAAAATTTGGGGATGGGGTGTAGTTAAGAAGTTTCTAAGGCAATGATGTGTCATTTGTCTCTAAAATTTGGAGCCTTTCAAGATAATTCAGTATCCTGAATACTTTCCTCATCATCTTAAAAATATAAACACCTTGTGGTTATGGCTTTTGTGCTAGAGTTTCACTTTAGTTAGTGAAAAGATGTTCTCTGGAAAAGGATGGATGCAAAAGGAATTGAGGGTGGGATTTTTAGAGAGAACAGTTATAAGGGAATTGATTGGCAGGAGTAAATTGAGGATGGTGGTGTAGCATGGTGGTTACAGAGCCTTTGCTTGGGGGAATCTTACTTTCTTTTTTTTCTTTTTTGTTGAGACGCAGTTTTGCGCAACCTTCGCCTCCTGGGTTCAAGCAATTCTCCCACCTCAGCCTCCCGAGTAGCTGGGATTACAGGCACCTGCCATCACCCTTGGCTAATTTTTGTATCTTTGTAGAGACGAGATTTCACCATGTTGGCCAGGCTGGTCTTGAACTCCTGACCCCGGGTGGGGAATCTTACTTTTGATTCCGTGGCTGGTAGTTCTATACTCCTGGACCTAACCCTGACCTGCTATCTAATGCAACTTGTTCATTCTCAAAATAGATTTCTCCAGGACCACTGAATTATTTTAAGTTTCATTTAGACCACGATTGGTGTTAAATACTCCTTTGTCAAGTAATGAAACCAATATGTTTGCTGAGTTGGCTTAAATGGGTGGTTTTTAAGTTTCTATTCATCTAAAATATGCTTTTCTCTGGCAGTGAAAGTGTTGTCAGATAAATTATACTGCCATTAAAGCAGCTCTTGACTCAAGTCCTGGTCCTGATAAGCAGAGACGACCTCAGATACATAGGAATCAAATGCAAGCTTGGTGTTAAGAACCATTTTTCATTTTCCCCAGATCTGTATTTCATCTTTGACTCAATAACTTTAACAGGAAAGAAGTTGGTGAATGGATTGCAATAAGAAAAATAAAATGATCCATATGGTTGCAGACACATAGTGGACGTGCTGTACCTGCCAAGGGGCATTTGCATCTTAGTGGCAGAAATCTCAGCTCTAACGAGTGAGGCAATTATAGCTTTTGCCCTTGAAAAGTCCAGAGTCAGGGCAGGCATCACAGTGGCTTGATATGGTGGCTCAAAGATGACACTGAAGACCGGCTCCTTCCATGTGGCCTCTGCTTTTCACGATGTCAGCTCCTTTTAGAAGCTGACTCCCTCCCCTTGTGGTGGCCATGTGGCTGCCACTAGTTCTTAGGGTTTTGGGTCTCTTCACACCCTCGTTCAGCTGGAGGAGAGAGATTAGCAGGGAGAGGGGGCATTTCTTTTCCAACCATAGAAAAAGTCATGGGCTTTCTTCTACTGTCCTCGTGTTTAAGGGATAAGACCACTCTGCTTGGATTAGTCAAGTCAGATCTCACCTCTGGAGCTGGAAGTGATGAAGTCTTTCCCACAGCGCATTGCCATTCAGCAGGACAGGGGCACCGTGGACTCAGAGGAGGCTCAATGACCCCGACGGATGCATTTCACAAATTATTTGGATTCATTTTCTCTTTAAGAATTTTCCCTGGTGGCTGGGCATGGCAGCTCCTGCTGTGTGTAATCCCAGCACTTTGGGAGGCTGAGGCTGGTGGATTACCTGATATCAGGAGTTTAAGACCAGCCTGGCCAACATGGCAAAACCCCGTCTCTACTAAAAATACAAAAATTAGCTGGGGGTGGTGGTGGGTGCCTGTAATCCCAGATGCTCGGGAGGCTGAGGCAGGAGAATCTCCTGAACACAAGAGTGAGCTGAGATAGTGCCACTGCACTCCAGCCTGGGTGGCAGCAAGACTTCATCTCAAAAAAAGGAAAAAAAAAAGAATTTTTATCTGTGATATAAAAAATTGGTTAGTTGAATTCAAGGTGATTTTTTTTTTTTTTTTTTAGTCATTGTGTTTGTTATATTTTATATAGGGGAAGAGGATATTGAAATTTAGGGAAACAAATCATAAAATACTTTCTCTGGCTACTAAAATGGAAATGTGAAGCATATTTTCTTCTCTTCTTTGAGAAATGGTAAAATTTATTATTCTCATGGAAGAATAGATGTGAAGTAAAAAATTACAGTAAACAAAAGTCAGTCATGAAAACATTTCTCCTTAATTTTTTATTTCATTCCTTTTCCCTCATTTTCTTCCCACCTATCTACACAAAACAAATATAACAGATCTGAGGGAAACTGAAAAAGATGAGCTCGATTTCACTTTGGGAGTTAACTAAGCACCAAATAATTATGATAGTGCTCTCTGGTAAAATCTAGAAGTTCTTCCTGTATATTGTGAATTTCACCTGAGCATCAGTAAGTTCAAGGAAGACTTGCCCATGATGAAGGCGTCAGGATAGGGAGGGAGAACTTGCTTTTTAATCTAATCTTCACAGCTTTGATAGAGTGGGGTTCAATGCTCCCATTCGTCACTCCTTGTCGCCATTGCTATCCTTGCTAGGAGCCGGTGGTAGAGCTTGGGTCATTGGGGAAAGGGTGGTCATAAAAACTTTTTATGTGTGTGTGTTGATATGTATGTATGTTTCTGAGTGTATACCTGTGTGTGCAGGTGTGAACATGTGTGTGTGCTGTGCGTGTGTCGGCTTTGTACTTTGGGAACACATGTTTTATTACAGTTATACTTGGAGGATAAAAATGACCCATGCTTGGCATTTCTCTTATACAATATGCTATTTGCATGGCTAAGCTTTTATGCGTCCTTGTTTTTTTTTTTTTTTTTAGACAGGGTCTTGCTCTATTGCCCAGGCTGGAGTACAGTGACATGATGACATGATCACAGCTCACTGCAGCCTCAAACTCTTTGGCTGAAGTAGCGCCCCAGCCTCAGCCTCCAAAGTAGCTGGGACCATAGGCACATGCCACCACATCAGCTAATTTTTCTATTTTTTTGTAGAGATAGGGTCTCATCACATTGCCCAGGCTGATCTTGAACTCCTACGGCTCAAGAGAGCCACCTGGCTCCATCTCCCAAAGTGCTGGGATTACAGGTGTGAACCACCACACCTGGCTAGCTTTTATGAGTCTGATTCATTCATCTTACAGTTGCCAACGGTTTCTCTCCTACACAGAGGTCCCCCATACACAATGCGATTAAACTCCACAGCACGATTTGCTTCCATCAGAATTGGCAGTTTGTGTCCTATACCAAAACTCTTCTTATTCACAACCGAGGTTTACTAGAAACCGTATGTCTGTGTCTCTACTAGGCCCTGGAGAGGAAGCTAAACTCTCATCTGAATGTTTTGCCAGTGGAATGGGAGAGGGAAACCTCTCGGGTACAGGACTGAGAAACAGCAAAGCTGGATCCCTTCCAGGCACTCTGTCTTTCCTCCCTGGGAGGGCAGCTCAGAGATGATGGCACCTTGAAGAGGTGAGCAAGGAGCGAAAGCAAAGAACCCTGAAGTCGGGGACATTGGTTGAGTTCTTTTTTCCAGGCTGAGCAAAAACAGGAAGGATGGATGTCCTGCCTCTCTGGCCAGAGCCCACGGCTCAGGCTCCCTGTGGGGTCTGCTGCCTCAGCAGATGGGATATCAGGAAACTTACAGGATGGGG
The DNA here is from genome assembly GCA_004027715.1 of Plecturocebus donacophilus. Classification (NCBI taxonomy): domain Eukaryota; kingdom Metazoa; phylum Chordata; class Mammalia; order Primates; family Pitheciidae; genus Plecturocebus; species Plecturocebus donacophilus. The sequence continues at coordinate 13,721 of PVKP010006502.1, forward strand.
GTGACATCAGTCTGAAATGGAAAAAAATCCTCCCTGGCTCAGTATCATGATAGGGAAACCAGTGGGTATTTCAAAAACACTGGAAACCCAGAGCAAGGAGGCGCTGTGGATCAAACCTCTTCTCTGATTCCTTTCATTCATTTTGCAACCTCCTCATCTTCTCAGCCATGAGGGAAACTCACCGGTTTTCTTCCCAGCCCTTTACCTCCTTTGGAGGTAGAGGTGCCCAGGCCTGAACTTCAGTCTAGGTACATCACAGGCTTCTCAGCAGTCTGGCACTTCCTTGTGCTCTAGACCTTGCAGCTCTCAGAGCCGTAGACCAGGCACACGGGGCTCAGAGACACCTCTAGAAGCAGCTGTGCAGGGTCTAGAGATCTCCGGACATCCCAAGACTCCTCACACTTTTTCAAATCATTTCCATATAAGGAGGCTGGGAGCGGTGGCTCACGCCTGTAATTCCATCCCTTTGGGAAGCTGAGTTGGGAGGATCGCTTGAGCCCAGGAGATTGGTAAAGGCTGTAATTAGCTTTGATCATACCACTGCATCCAGCCTGGGTGACAGAGCTGGACCTTGTCTCTAAGAAAAGAAAAATTCCTTTTTAAGGTTACTCCATGGCTGGGCGCGGTGGCTCACGCCTGTAATCCCAGCACTTTGAGAGGCCGAGGTGGGCGGATCACGAGGTCAAGAGATCAAGACCATCCTGGCCAACATGGTGAAACCCCATCTCTACTAAAAAAAAATACAAAAAAATTAGCTGGGCTTGGTGGCATGCGCCTGTAGTCCCAGCTTCTCAGGAGGCTGAGGCAGGAGAATTGCTTGAACTCGGGAGGTGGAGGTTGCAGTGAGCCAAGGTTGCGCCACTGCACTCCAGCCTGGTGCCTGGTGACGGAGTGAGACTTTGTCTCAAAAAAAAAAAGGTGACTCCATTCAACCTGCCTTCCCTGAGAGCTCTGCTCAGCTCAGGTTTTCAGACTCCCCTCGTCAGCCTGACCATTCAGCTCACAAAAGCAAGCCCAGGCCATGCTGTATGGTCCAAGCACACTCAGCCCCTTGCAGGACAAGGGCTGTATATCAGAAATTGTACAAACATCAAACATTTTCCCAAAACGTTCTTTCATTTTAATAGCAAAGAGAGTTCCATTGGTAACCCATGTGTGAGGGTCTGTGCTGGCGCGTCCTGCTTGAGGAGGTTGGGGTGGGATCTTTGTGTCTGGATTCCGCCTCTCCCCCGGGACCCTAATGAGGAAGGGAGGCAGCAGATGTGCAGAGCCCATCTGCCCAGCTGGGGCCCATGTGCTTCCTCCTTCCCATTACCTAGCAGATGTCAACAGCACATGGGGCAGCCCCTCCCAGATGTGCCGCCATGGAAACCAGGCCTTGGGCAGGTCGGCTTCTGATGTTTGCAGAACTGGGGCAACAGTGAAAAAGCCCGAGGCCAAGCTCCCCCATTATGCCCATCCCTGATTTTTATGGCACCCTGAGGGATGTCCAGCATCTGCCTGTGCACCCCACAGCCTGCAGGTACCCACTGTCTCATCCCTCTCCAAAGAGCCACCTTCAGAGCCCCTTTCCCCTCTAGAAGCATGCACCCTTGGCATGAGGTCCATCAGGAGCCTGAAGCCCATATGAGGAAGAAAGCCCCACATGGGGTGGTTTGGTCAGGGAATTCCTGGGCCCCAAGTATCTGGAGCATGGTTTAGAAGGGGTGCAGGTGCAGGGTGGACACGTCTGCTGGCCCTGAGGACTCTGAGTGGGGTTCTTTCTTGCCAAGCACTCTGGGAGAAGGCCCTGGTTGCCTGGGTCTAAAGGCTGGATTGGAAGTCCTACAGCTATGTGATGTCCTCTGTACAATATCAGTAAAAGTAGCATGCTGTGTTTGTACTTTTCATAGATCCAAATATTTTTCATTTATTTATTTATTAAATAGAGACAAAGTCTTGCTCTGTCACTCAGGCTGGAGTGCAGTGGTGCAATTATAGCTCACTAGAGCCTTGAACTCCTGGGATCAAGGAGCCAGGAATGAGCTATAATTGTGCCACTGCACTCCAGTGGTGCCATTAGAGTGCCAGGTTGACTCCATCCTCCTGACTCAGACTCCTGAATAGCTGAGACTGCAGATGTGAGCCACATCACCCAGATAATTTTGCTTTTTTTGAGTCTTGCTTTGTCATCCCAGCTAGAGTGCAGTGGGGCAGTCTCAGCTCACTGCAACCTCCATCTCCAGGTTCAAGCGATTCTCCTGCCACAGCCTCCCGAGTAGTTGGGATTACAGGCACCCGCCACCATGCCTGGCTAATTTTTTTTTATTTTTAGTAGAGATAGAGTTTTGCCATGTTGGCCAGGCTGGTTTCAAACCCCTGACCTCAGGTGATCCACCTGCCTTGGCCTCCCAAAGTGCTGGGATAACAGGAGTGAGCCACCGCACCCAGCCCCACCCAGGTAATTAAAATTTTTTTTTGTAGAGACAGCATCTCACTATGTTACCCAGGATGGTCTCAAAGTCCTAGGCTCAAGCAATTCTCCCACCTCCGCCTCCCAGAGTACTAGGAGATCTGGCAGATCACACATCCAACTGAGACACAAATGGTTTTGCCTCTGATAGCTTTGCAGCACTATTTTATTTTATTTTTACTTTAAGACAGAGTCTCACTCTGTTGCCCAGGTTGGAGTGCAGTGGCAAGATCTCAGCTCACTGCAACTTCTACCTCCAGGGTTCAAGTGATTCTCCTGTCTCAGCCTCCCAAGTAGCTAGGATTACAGGTGTGCACCATCAGGCCCAGCGAATTTTTGTATTTTTAATAGAGACAGGGTTTTACTATGTTGGCCAGGCTCGTCTTGAACTCCTGACCTCAAGTGATCTGCCCGCCTTGTTATCCCAAAGTGCTGGGATTACAGGTGTGAGCCACCATGCCCAGCCTGCAGTGCTGTAAAAAAAATGCTTTTCCAGGGAGTTTCATGTTTATATCTTTCCATTATGATGTGGCTCCCCTAGTTTCCAAAGATACCTTATGCCCCAAGTCTTGGCTTTGGCCACAGACAGTTGTCTCAAGGGGATACCTTTAGAAGACACTTGCGATTGAGAGCAATTCTGCTTCCATAAGAAAGCCTTGAGGATGCTACGGATGCGTTTTCATCCTGGCTTTGCCGCCAGCTTGTTCTGGCCCTAGGTGTTTTTTTCCTGGGTACCCTCCTCACTGGAGCTGTTCGTGTCCATCTCCCAGAGTTCCCAGTTGCCTTAAGCCCCACGCCCTGGCTTTTCAGGATGGCCTCTGAGGTGCCTTGCCTATGCCAGCCTTCCTGGCATTCTCAGATGGGATTAGACCTTTCCTTCCTTCCCTGCTTCTGACCTTAGGTTTCGTTCTCTCAAGAACTCTCGTGGATGTGCTAGTGGTTCTCATGATCCTGCCATAACACATTTGTGAAGGCAAAATGTGGTTTTGGAATTGTGCCTTCTCTCAAAAAACATGGATGCTGGCAATTTTAGGGACTTCCGCAGGACGGTAGGGAGGGTATGACAGGGATGGGGGGCTCTTGCTGCCCCTGCTCCCTGGGATGGAAGATGGCAATGGGAGACCTGGTCCAGAAAGATGGATATGGAATAAGCAGCTTCTGGGCTGCTGGCTCGTTTCCCATCTCTGTGAAGGCCTCACTGTGGCTGGGAGGTGAACTTTGGTCATGACTTGGTTCTAGTAAGACTGTTACATTATTCATTTGACCAGGGAGAAAGCGTGCTAGGGCCAGGGGAAATTATTATATAATGAACAGTGTGTTTTAGTGAATGGATGAACTCACAGTCTAGCTTTGATATGCTGAGTAGATTTTAGTCAGGAAGAAGGGACGAGGCACTGGTGTTTCAGAGGCCAGATTGATTGAGGGGGGAAGGGGAAGGAGGACCTCAGTGGTGGGGCTGAGCTGACGGCACATGGCACATTAGGTCACATGGAGGGCACAGCATTCTACCCACCAGCCACCCCTCGGAGTCTCAATCAGGCCCTGCGTCCTCAGACAAGCTGACTTTTAAGTCTGGCAGATCACACAGTCTGGGTTTGTGTTTCTTCTAAGTGGCATTGTTTCCTGGCTTACAAACGTAGCCTTTCCACCTTGGCAATTCACCCCTAACAGAAAGCGTGGTTGGCACTAAGCTCCAGCCATCTTGCAGCCCTTGGAAATTCTCATCTGGTGCTGAACTCTGAGCATAGCATAGGACACACAGGCTTCGCCCCACGACAAGCGTTCTAGCTTTCTTAAAACAAGAAATTGTTTTAAAGGAAAGTTACTCTAGATCCCAAAGGTATAATCAGATCTATTCTTGTACCCTGCTTTGAGGAAGAAGGGGGTAAAATCCAGGCCAGTGGGCACTCGAGCAAGGAGGCCACATGGTCTCTCTGGGGATTGCTCAGGCTTTGAGGGCTCTGGAATTTTACCTGGTTTTCATTGTGCTACATCTTGGTGACAAGCTGTACCCTCAAAACCTCTGGGTATCAGGGTTTGTAGTTGCAAGCAATAGAAATGTAGTCACCAGGACACCGGAGAATTAGGCTCTGGGCTGACATCCTGGGACAACACCCCAGACTGCTGCAGACTTAGCCTGGTGGCAGCTCTGCTGCAACTTTGACCTCAGAAGCTGCAGTCTGGTCCTCTGAGTCTGCTGGCTGGCAACACTAGACCACCGTTATTGGGCCGGGAATTCAAATCTGCTTAGTGCCCCTGTTTCTACCTCCTCTGCTTTAAGCTGCTATCTTCCCATTCAGTCTTGGGGAGGGGACATACCTTGGATTGCAAGAAGTCAGGTCAGAGCCAATGCCACAGATACAGGAAAGATGGGGCCAGTGAGCTACTGATATCTTCAGCATCTAGAGTGGGAGGTGGGCTCTGCGTCTTCTTAAAACTGAAAGTGAGGACTTCCATAGTCAGGGAAGAATAGTTAAGCTACTAGATGGCCAAGAAGAATGACAGCTGTCCGCTACCCTCTATTACAGCTGAACTTGACTGCCGTGTGCTGCTTCCCAACTTGAGGACATTCACTTATTCATTCAACATACATTTATTGAGCACTTATTAAAAGCTAGGCACTGTGATTACTTCTAAAAATACAGAGATACAAGAAAATGACCTTCTTAAGTAGCCCACACTCTAGCTGGGAAAATAGACAAGTAAACAAAATAAGAATGGTATAGTAAGTGTTTTGATGGAAGTATGCATCGAGCCATCTCGTCAGAGGAGGCAACACATAGATTGAATCTTGAAGGATAACTGGGAATTGCCATGGCAAAGGAGGAGGGTGAGTGTGTTTTGGGAAGAAGAATTTTACTATAGTTGCATGTGGGTGCAAGGAACCTGGTGGGGCTAGAGATGGAGGGATAGGCAAAGACGGATCTTTGTATGTCTTGCTGAGGAATTTGGATTTTATTCTGAAGATTGTGAAGAATCATTGGGGTACAGTGCACCTCCTCCACCAAGGGGCAGCCAAGAGTGCTTCATTAATCGGGTCCCAGATCCTGTGCCTCCTGACGGGGTGAGACCCCCACAATGGGGGTTGACAGATACCTTATACAGGAGTGCTCCTGCTGGCATCAGGTCGGTGCCTCTCTGAGACAGAGATCCCAGAGGAAGGAGCAGCCATCTTTGGTTCTGCAGCCTCCAGTGGTGACACCTCCAGGTGTGGGAGGGACCTAAGTGCTTAGGGTCTGGAGTGGACTGCCAGCAAACCGCAGCCGCCCTATGGAAGAGGAGCTTGACTGGTGAAAGGAAAACAAACAGAAAGCAACAACAACAGCATCAACAAAAAAATCCTTACAAAAACTCCATCCAAAGACCAGCAGCCTCAAAGATAGAAGCTAGATCAACTCACAAAGATGAGAAAGAATCAATGAAAAAATGCTGAAAACTCAAGAATCAGAGTGCCTCTTCTCCAAATGATCACAACACATCTCCAGCAAGAGCACAGAGCTGGGCAGAGGCTGAGATGGATGAATTGACAGAAGTCGGCTTCAGAAGGTGTGTAATAATGAACTTCATTGAGCTGAAGGAGCATGTTCTAACCCAATGCAAGGAGGCTAAGAACCAAGATAAAACATTACAGAAGCTGTTAACCAGAATAACCAGTTTAGAGAGGAACATAAATGACCTGATGGAGCTGAGAAACACAACACAAGAACTTCACAATGCAATCACAAATATCAATAGCCACATTGATCAAGTGGAGGAAAGAATTTCAGAGCTTGAAGGCTATCTTGCTGAAATAAGACTGGCAGACATAGAGAAAAAGGAATGAGAAGGACTGAACACAACCTCCAAGAGCGATAGGATTATGTAAAAAGACCGACCTGTGACTGACTGGGTACCTGAAAGAGACAGGGAGAATGGAACCAAGTTGGAAAACATACTTCAGGATACTGTCAATATTAGACAGATCATTGAGACAGAAAATTAGCAAGGATATTCAGAACCTGAACTCATCTCTGGATCAAGTGGATTTGATATATATCTACAGAACTCTCCACTCAAAAAGAACAGAATATTCTTCTCAGTAGCAATGGCACTTACTCTAAAATCAATCACATAATTGGAAGTAAAACACTCCTCAGCAAATGCAAAAGAACTGAAATCATAACAAACAGTCTCTCAGACCACAGAGCAAACAAATTAGAACTCAAAATTAAGAAACTCACTCAAAACCACACAACTACATGGAAATTGAACAAACTGCTTCTGAATGACTCCTGGGTAAATAATGAAATTAAGGTAGAAATCAAGAAGTTCTTTCAAACCAATGAGAACAAAGAGACAACATACCAGAATCTCTGAAATGCAGCTAAAGTAGTGTTAAGAGAGAAATTTATAGCACTAAATGCTCACATAAAAAAGCCAGAAAGATCTCAAATTGACACCCTAACATCACAACTAAAAGAACTGGAGGATCAAGTGTAAACAAACCCCAAAACTAGTAAAAGACAAGAAATAACCAAGATCAGAGTGTAACTGAAGGAGACAGAAACACAAAAAATCCTTCAGAAATTAGTAAATCCAGGAGCTTGTTTTTTGAAAAAATTAATATAATGGACCCCTAACTAGACTAATAAAGAAGAGAAGAGAGAAGAATCAAATAGATACAATAAAAAATGATAAAGGGGATAGCACCACTGACCCCACAAAAATACAAACAACCATCAGAGAATGCTATAAATACCTCTATGCAAATGAACTGGAAAATCTAAAAGAAACTGATACATTCCTGAACACATACATCCTCCCAATACTGAACCAGGAAGAAGGTAAATCCCTGAATAACAAGTTCTCAAATTAAGGCAGTAATAAATAACCTACTACCACCACCACCACCAACAACAACAAAATCCAGGACCAGACAGATTTATAGCTGAATTCTACCAGAGGTACGAAGAGGAGCTGGTACCATTTCTTCTGAAACAATTCCAAACAATCGAAAACTTCAGGCCAATATCCCTGGTGAACATCAATGCAAAAATTCTCAATAAAATACTGGCAAACCAAATACAACAGCACATCAAAAAGCTTATCCACCATGGTCAAGTTGGCTTTATCCTTGGGATGCAAGGCTGGTTCAACATACACAAAACAATAAATGTAATTAATCACAAAAACAGAACTAAAGACAAAAACAACATGATTATCTCAATAGATACAGAAAAGGCCTTCAATAAAATTCAACTTCCCTTCATGTTAAAAACTCTCAATAAACTAGATATTGATAGAACATGCCTCAAAATACTAAGAGCCATCTATGACAAACCCACAGCCAATGTTATACTGAATGGGCAAAAGCTGGAAGCATTCCCCTTGAAAACTGGCAAGAGACAAGGGTGTCCTCTGTCACCACTCCTATTCAACATAGTATTGGAAGTTCTGGCCAGGGCAGTTAGGCAAGAGAAAGAAATAAAGGTATTCAAATAGGAAGAGAGGAAGACAAACTGTCTCTGTTTGCAGATGACATGATCCTATATCTAGAGAACCCCGTCATCTCAGCCCAAATGCTCCTTAAGCTGATAAGCAACTTTAGCAAAGTCTCAGGATACAAAATCAATGTGCAAAAATCACAAGCTTTCCTATACACCAATAATAGACAAGCAGAGAGCCAAATCATGTATGAACTCCCATTCACAATTGCTACAAAGAGAATAAAATACCTAGGAATACAGCTAACAAGGGAAGGACCTCTTCAAGGAGAAATACAAAAACCATCACTCAAGGAAATCGGAGAGGACGCAAACAAATGGGAAACATTCCATATTCATAGACAGGAAGAATCAATATTGTGAAAATGACCATACTGCCCAAAGTAATTTATAGATTCAATGCTATTCCCGTTAAACTATCATTGACATTCTTCACAGACTTAGAAAAAAACTACTTTAAATTTCATATGGAACAGAGCCCATACCCTTATAGCCAAGACAGTTATAAGTGAAAAGAACAAAGCTGAAGGCCTCATGCTACCCAACTTCAAACTATACTACAAGGCTTACAGTAACCAAAACATCATGGTACTGGTACAAAAACAGACACCTAGACCAGTGGAATACAACAGAGTTCTCAGAAATAAGACCACACATCTACAGCCATCTGATCTTCAACAAACAAGCAATAGGGAAATGATTTCCTGTTTAATAAATGGTGTTGAGAGAACTAGATAGCCATATGCAGAAAATTGAAACTAGACCCCTTCCTTACACCGTATACAAAAATTAACTCAAGGTAGTATTAAAGACTTAAATGTCAAACCCACAACTATGAAAACTCCAGAAGAAAATGTAGGCAATACCATTCAGGACATAGGCATGGGCAAAGATTTCAGGATAAATATGTCAAAAGCAATTGCAACAAAAGTCAACATTAACAAATGGGATCCAATTAAACTAAAGAGCTTTTGCACAGCAATAGAAACTATTATCAGAGTGAACAGACAACCTGCAGAGTGGGAGAAAATGTTTGCAATCTATCCATCTGACAAAGGTATAATATCCAGAAAATACAAGGAACTTAAACAAATTTACGAGAAAAAAAACTTTAAAACGTGGGCAAAGGACACGAACAGATACTTCTCAAAAAGAAAAGACATACATGCAGCCAATAAACATATGAAAAAAAGCTCAGCATCACTAATCATTAGAGAAATGTATATCAAAACCGTGACGAGAGGCCATCCAACGCCAGTCAGAACCTCATACTAATCTGACTAGTTTCCATTGTGGACTAGTTCAACCATTGTGGAAGACAGTGTGGCACCTGCTAACTGATTCAATAGGAGATTTACGAGAGGGAGAGAAGTTACAAGTGACTTCTAGCTTAATGGCTCGGGCAGTTATGTGGAAAGTGACATCATAGATTTGGAGGAAAGAGGTTGTGTTTGGTTTTGGAAATAGTGAATTTGAGATGCCTGTGAAGCAGTGGAGTAGACGTAACTGGTGGCCAGAGGGACATGCAAATCTGAATTTCAGGAAGGCGGGCTAAGCTGGAGATAGGGGTTGGAGAATCAGTATCTTGGTCATCCTCGGAGTCATGAAAGTGGCTGCTGAGGGAGTGTTAGGGCAACTGCAGAATGAACAGAGGGAGGAGATTCAAGGAGCCCACAGGGCATGGGTCATTAGCATTTAAAGAGCAGAGCAAAAGGAACTGAGAATGGTAAACAAAAAGAGGTGGGAAGAAAGCCAGAAGAGTGAAAGAAAACTTCAAGAAAGAGGAAGTAGGAAGATCAAGAAACACAGAGATTAAAAAGTGTGCATTTGATCTTGGCGGAAAGACGTCACTGGTGACCTTTGTGAGAGCTGTCTCAGTAGAGTGGTGACCAGGAAGATTACAGTAAGTAAAGGAGAGAAGGAAAGTCAAATAGAGGAGATAAGAAGTGCAGAATATTCTTCAGGAAGTTTGATTATGAAAAAGAAGAAACAAGATAGGGCAGGAGCTGGTGGGGGAGATACTGAGTCCACAGCGGAATTGCTAAAACATGGCCATTACTACCTCTCCGGCAGCTTATTGCCAAGAAGACACTGGTCTTTGAATGCATGCAGTCCATTGTCATTCTTGTGTTTCTCTCCCTTCATCTCAGCCAAGGAGGAAAAGAGAAATAACTCATCTAGTATTTCATGAATATTTAGTGAGTAGCTACCCTATCCCAGACACTGCTTTCAGTTCATCAGTGACCAAACAGACAGTGATTGCTGATCTCAGAAAGCCCATCGCAAGCAGCATTAATGATGTACTTTGTTAGCATAATCTGATGTCAAAATACACACTGAGCTGGGGGTGGTGGCTCACACCTGTAATCCCAGCACTTTGAGAAGTAGAGGTGGGAGGATTGTTTGAGACCAGAAGTTTGACACCAGCCTGGGCAACATAGTGAGACCCCCGTCTCTACAAAACAAATTAAAAAAAAGAGCTGGTGTGATGGCATGCAGCTATAGTTCCAGCTATTCAGGAGGCCAAGGTAGGAGGATTTCTTGAGCCCAGGAGGTTGAGGCTGCAGTGAGTTGAGACATGATTGCTCCACTGCACTCCAGTCTGGGCCACAGAGCAAGATCCTTTCTTAAACAAACAAAAAACACGTGTGAAAATGTTACTTGCAGGTAATTCTGTAGCACTTGTTAATTCATGGGCAGAATTTATTTAGCAAGTTGTGCATGGAAAGAAGAGGAGAGGAAGAATAACACCATTTTGTCACATGTAACATGAGAAAAAAATAACAGTGCTGGTGACTGGATTTGAAGGAATTGATGGGTTTTCAAGAAATGTACTTAAAACAGACTCTCCTTCGGGCTCAGATCCGGGGTTAGTGTTTGGCTGGGCAGAGGGTATCCTCCAACCCTCCTGGAGATGCAGAGATTCACACCTTTCTCCACTCAGTGCTGCTTTCCTTCAAATACTTCTTTGTAGGCTGATGCGGTGATCTTAGTGGATGCTCTCTGTCTGGCCTGAAACACGGGGCTCCTCTCCTGGCCTCCTCTCTTCTTGCTCTCAGGTGGGGCAAACAAACCCACTTAGTCTCACTCTCCCTCTTCTTTCAGGTGTCTGACTTTAGTCATCACTAGTCCAACACTCCAATCCTTACTCCATTCTGGTTTAGCCTGTTTGTTTCCTGAGCAGGTTGTCTTGACAATCTGTTCAGTATCTCAGCTCCTACCTGGCTCTTTTGATTCCTCTTTCTCTAGCCCAGGTTCCTGCCCCCAAACCCTCACCTGGTACCCTGATTCTGGCCGTCAAATTGCCAGCCACTCCTCTGACTCTCAGAGCCATGGGGAGCCCCATCCCAGTGCTGTTTGCTTATGGGAAAATCCTAATGTCACCTGTTGACTGTTCTCAGGGCCAGTCAGGTGCTGCTGTAGTCTTCACACATTGTTTCCTGGCCACCAAACTGGATTTCTTCTTAGCACTTAAAAGAACATTTTTGATCACAAGTGACAGAAAATGAACCCAAACTTGCTTAAGCCAAAAAGAGGATGTATTGACTTGCAGCAGAATAGTCCAGTGGCTAGACTATTTTTAGGCACAGCTGCATAACAAATGATGTCATCAGGACTCTGTCTAGCCCCTTTTAAAAATAGATATTGTTTTTTAGAGCAGTTTTGGGTCTATAGGAAAATTGAAGGGAGATACAGAGTGCCTCCATAATCCCCCTTTTACTGTCCCCTCCCCATGCACAAAGTTTTCCCTATTTTGAACATCTTGTGTTGATGTGGTACACTGATCACAATTGAGGAAACAATATTGGTTCATCATTATTAACTAAAGCCCATGTATGTATTAGGGTTAGCTCTTTGTGTTGTGTAGTTGTATGGGTTTTGAAAAATGCATAAAGTCACTTTTCTACCGTGACAGTATCATATAGAATAGTTTTACTGCCCTAAAACTTCTGTTCTCCCCCCAGAGAACAGAGATTGAAAGTTGTTCTCCTTCTCCCCAACCCCAGACTTCTGGCCACCACTGATCATTTTATTGTCTGTATAGTTTTGCATTTTCCAACGTGTCATAAAGTTGGAATCACAGTATGTATCCTCTTCAGCCTGGCTTTTCACTTAGCAATATGCATTTAGGGCTCCTCCATGTCTTATTGCGCCTTGATAGCTCATTTCTTTTTATACCTGAATAATAGTCCATTGTCTGGATGTTCCACAGTGTGTTTATTCATTCACCTATTGAAGGACATCTTGGTTGGTTCCAAGTTTTGGTGAATATGAATATTGCTGCTATAAACATTCATGTTTAGGTTTTTGTGTGATTTCAAGTTTTCAACTAGTTTGAGTAAATATCAAGGACCATAATTTCTGAATCATATGGTAAGCCTATGTTTAGCTTTGTAAGAAACCGCCACACTGTCTTCCAAAGTAGCTGAGCCATTTCACATTCCCACATGCAGTGAATGAGCATTTCTGTTGCTCCGTATCTTCTCCAGCATTTGATGTTCATACATTTCAGCCATTCACATGAATAATTCAGGGATAGACCAACTAGACATAGTTGGATGTCAAATGAAGTCATCAAGACTCTGTCTGCTCCTTCTATCTCCTGGCTTTCCTTTCCCCTGGGCCAGCTCCAGTCTCCTGCAGGGATTCTCTTCCCGATGCTTCTCACTGGCTCTAGGAATACACGCCCACAACTACAAGTTCAGCATGAAGAGAATACCTCTTTCTAGCACAAATTGTAGAACTTAAATTATGTCTCTATCCCTAAAACAATCCTTGTGGCCTGGGGAATGAAGTATTTTCCATTCATTCATTCATTCATTCATTCATTCGTCACGAACACCTACTATATGCCAGGCACTGATGATGATTGGTCTGGCCAAGTCACACTTTCCAGGGGTAAAGTTGGTCCTCTACCCAAACCCCATGGACTGAGAGCTGAGGCAGTAAGTTTCCCCAAGGTGCTGTTATCAGAAGAAAGCTGGATAGATCATGGATGCCTGGCAGGTAAAAATACCTTGTCCTCCACCTATAACTGTGGGGTCTATCCACAGAGCCTGCCCTACTCATTGGGGGTGAGTATAGATCTATGTATCATTCCAATTTCCCATTTCTGGACCATTCTAATTTCTCCAAATCCAGCAGTTGGCTGGGCCCTTTCTGGTCAGGTCCCAAGGTAGGACACCATGGCAGATTAGCCCTCCTGCCATTGACAGATGGAGCTGCTTCTCCTCCCTTTGAATCTGGGCCACGCTGTGATCGCTTTACACAATGGGATGTGCATGATGAAAGTTGTTCTGCATCTGCACCTATCCTTTAAAAGGACTGGCAGCTTTTACCCTGCCTTTTAGAAGCCACCCACCATGTTAGAAGTCTGAATATCCTGAGACCACCAAGCTGGGAAAAGTGGAAGCCACAAGGCTCCAGGTACGTGGAGAAGGAAGCCATGGTGAAAGGGTCCCCTTCAACCCAAGCCACCCCAGCTGGTGCACATGGGTGAGAGTCAGACAGCCCAGCCGAGTCCTTTCCAAATTCTTGACCCACAAAATTGTGAGCAAAAGAAAATCATTGCTTTAAACTGCTGGTTTTGGGGTTGCTTGCTATCCAGCAACAATGTCCAGAAAGACGACAACTAGTATTACAATATAATCAATGGAAACGAAGCACACCAACCCGAAGGGCCAGTCCACGTGTTAGTGGTGATGTGCGGATACCTTGCCTTCCCGAGGCCTACAGGAAGTCCTGCAGGCGCTGTTGACCTCATTTTGCAATCACTCCTCTAACCTCCTTTCTTAGGTGGCGTGTGACATGCTTCAGGATACCCAAAAATAGGTTACCACTGGGAATCCTAAGGGAATCTTTTGGAGCCGAAAGGGTCCTGAGAGACCATCTCATTTTAGAGCTAAGATTTAAAGAGCCCTAAGGAGGTTCAGCGAGGAGGCTGTGGTCAGGAGGAAGCTTGGTCTGCCACTCAAGACAACCACCAATTACATCACTTTCTAGTCAATAACTGATTCTCTAGATAACTGGATGAGCTCAGTGGTGACCTGGATAGTTCTCTGAAGTACCCCTTATCTTTTCCCTAACTCCCACTCCTAACGGATTTGCTATGCTGATAGCTTTATCTTATCTCATTTATGAATATTTTAAGATAACCTGTACTCTGGAGTCACATATGGATTTGGGTTCCAATCTAGTCATTTATTACCTTAGGGGTGTTGGGCAAGTTACTTAACTTTTTGGAATTGAAGCTTCCTTCATTGTAGGATATGGAAATCTTCCTCCCTGGTTGCTGCACGTTTGTATGTGTAAATATGGTAAATTCCAATGAGACCATGGGTGTAAATTGGTCCTCACAGTGCTGGCACATGGCAAGTACTCTACAGTGGTGGCATTAGTGTCTGCTGTGTCTGGGGAATGAAACGTCTAGAGACAGAACTTTTATCCATGAATACATGTTGTTCCAAGATGTTCAGCACATTTTATAACGTCATCACCAGGCAGGGGGATGAACTGCATTTTCAGATGGAGAAAAAATAAATGAACTGAGGCACAGTGCTGGTGGCTGGTCCAAGTTTAGCCAACAAACAGAGAGAGAGAGAGAGAGAGAGAGAGAGAGAGAGAGAGAGAAAGAGAGAGAAGGAGGGAGGGAGAGCACAGCATTGCATGGGCCGGCCGGCCTGGGAAAGTTTTTCAGTGGAGCCTCTTGGTTGGGGAAGGTAAGTTTTTCTTACGGCATTTCCTTATGAAAATAAAATGCCTTCTTCTTTTTTTTTTTTGAGGCTGAGTTTCTCCCTGTCGCCCAGGCTGGAGTATGGTGGCATGATCCCAGCTCACAGCAACCTCTGTCTCCCAGGTTCAAGCCATGCTCCTGCCTCAGCCTCCCAAGTAGCCAGGATGACAGGTGCCGGCCACCACGCCAGGCTAATTTTTTGTATTTTTAGTAGAGAGAGGGCCTCACCGTGTTGCTCAGGCTGGTCCCCACCTCCCCAGTTCAGGCAGTCCACCCACCTCGACCTGCCAAAGTGCTCTCATGAGCCACTGCGCCTGGCCTAAAACGCTTTTTCGATAGAGAGGAAATGTTTTTTTCCCTTCTTCTCTTCTCTCCTCTGTTGTCTTTCCCTCTCACTTCCCCTTTCTCCCCATATCATCCGAACTCCCTTCTGTAATATATGAATAAAAGAGAAACGCCTCAAGCCTAGCAAAAGAGCCCCCTGTAAGGCAGAGATGAATAGAGTCTCTGCTTTTTCCCAGAGCCCGACGAGATCTCTGTCCCCATGGTGCTCTGAGAACTCCTCTTACCTCCCTTGTTTTTGCGTCCTTCGTTTCTCCTTCCCTTTTCCTAGTCTGTCTCTGGGCTCTCAAGCCTCCACACTCCCCGTCTGCCTCAGGCAGTGAGGTCTGGTGTGTGGCCTCACCAGGACCGCCAGCAAGGCCGCCCGGTGTCGGCTTCCTATCTGAGTGCTGGGGGACAACATTATCGAGGCTTCAGCGGGCCCCTCTGCGGCTCTAAACCACAGCATTCAGCTGCTGTTCTGTGGGCACAATTTCACATTGCAGTCGTTGAGGATCTATTTTTAGATGACGCTTTCAAAATTCTGGTGTTGAGAGTGCTGAAATAATATTGGATGCTTGTGATTGGTCGTGAGTCTCAGGAATATTTACCCCCGGCCAGAGTTAAAGTAAGTTTTTGGAAATGATCAGTTAATGATTTATGATGTTTATACTTAGTGAAGGTTTTTCATGGACTTTGGACTCAGAATATAGCATTGATTTGTAGAACCAGTGAAGGAGATTGAGTGATAATGTGTTTTTCTTGTTTTTGTTTTTTGGTAGTGGACTTGCTGTTTTTATGTAAAGTATTATTCACTTTAGTGCAATAGGATAGAGTGTTCATTGTGCGTCTGTAAGAATGCCATCCCACACAGGTTGGCTTGTCCCATAGATTGGGGTGAACTACTCAAATCACCAGAGGTCTGCTGTCAATAGACTGAGAGGTTGATGTTAACATGCTGTTTCTTTTAGCTTTCTTAACCCAGTAGAATAGGATTTTGGATTCTACCTGTGTTTTTCTTGAGCTCTGCCTCTCTCCTGACATGTGACTTTGCCCTAATCACTTCCTGTCTATGGGCTTGTGTCTTGAAAATAGAGAATGAACTGGAGATCTCTCAGTTCCCTTTCAGCTCGTCCAGGTAAGGCTGGCCACTGTAATATAGTCTGGAGGTACATGCTATTTTAGAGGCTTTGCCACACAGGGGGACTGCATCTTTGAGGACTGTCATCTTTGTTATCTGCTCCCTCCCCGTCTTCTTTCCCCGTTTCCCAGGCACCGTAGAGAAAACCTCTCATGATATTTTATTGCATTTAACATCTAATCACGCCTTACCTTCCTCTTAGATTTCTTGTAATAATAAAACATAATAGATATATAATAGCCCTTTGGGACATTTTAATAATATAGAAAGGTAGTAACGTCCTTGAGAAATGTAGTCATGCTGACCTTACATCTTAGGTGTGACCATTGCTACATTTCCTAGAGATGAACTGTAGAATCCACTTAGTAAAGCGGGACAATCACAGATCCCTGGGAGTTGACTACGAAGGGCATTCCAGTGTATGCCCCGGCTCAGAGAGGCTTGGCAGAACTCCAGCTATGCTTCTGCTTTAAATTCTATGGGAAGGAGCTTTCCCAGTCTCCCTGAACAGTGCAGTCCAGTGCTTTATCCCCTTGCAATTGGAGAATTTTTCCTAGAGTCATTCTAAAGCACACTATCTTTTGCCCCAAATGTTCTTGCTTATTTTTTAATGATGCATTTCACCAAAATGGATCTGAAACCCAAGCGCCTTCTCCTCTACTGGGCAGGCAGACATCCTGTGAGTCATCTTGGAGGCCAGTAATTGGCTTTGAGTAAAAGCCACCCCCAAATAGCGCTAACAGATGAGTGTCTACCACGGGTGTCCTATCTTTGGGCTTCCCAGGGCCACATTGGGAGAAGCAGAATTGTCTTGGGCCACACATAAAATACACTCACACGAATGATAGCTGATGAGCTAAAAAAAAAAAAAAATTGCAAAAAAAAAAAAAAATCTCGTAATGTTTTAAGAAAGTTTACAAATTTGTGTTGAGCTGCCTTGAAAGCTGTTCTGGGCCCCATGTGGCCTACGGGCCATGGGTTGCACATGCTTGATCTATCCTATCACAAAAGGCCGCTGGCTCTTAAGGAATACGTTCTACTTATTTTATCTGGTGGAATGGACAGGACCTCAGAATGAACACCGAATGATAACCTACTTTTGCAAGAGAAGCCTGGCCCGGCAGGTGCACAACATCTTGCTGGACGCCTGCAAGTGTGGCAGCCGACGCAGGCTGGCTGGAGACTCACTCTGCTGACTTGGCAGATTTGGCTGGAACAGATGGGCTTCTGTGTGTCAGGGGAGGAGTTCGCGTGTATCAGTTTGTTTTCTTCAAGGGATTTATACAACTGTGTCCACTGCATTTCACTACCAAGGTACTTGACGGATGAAAGATTTAAAAGCACAAAGCTATAAAGTAATGCCAGGATCAGTGATACATTGATAGACCCAAATCGTCACTCGGCTTGAGCAATGGAGACGTGTCCTAAGTTCTGGAGCATAGGTCCTGCTCATTCTTGGTAATCACTGGTACAATTCAAAGGTGTCCAATCTTTTGGCTTCCCTGGGTCACATTGGAAGAAGAAGAATTATCTTAGGCCACCCATAAAATACACAAACAGTAACAATAGCTGATGAGCTAAAAAAAAAAAACTTGCAAAAAAATTTCATTATGTGTTAAGAAAGTTTATGAATTTGTGCTGGTTGGGCTGCCTTCGAAGCCGCCTTGGGCCGCGTGTGGCCTGTGGACTGCAGGTTGGACAAGCCTGATTTAGTAGATGCTTCTAACTGCCTGTAGGTCAGGATGGGCCAATGTTAGGGAAATGCAGTTGGGCTGTAGTTGATGTGGGACAGTTTTGCTGTGGATGAGTGCACCACTCATTATCACGGAAACCATGCACTTTCCCCTCAGTGGCATGTTAAACCATGATGCAATGGATTTTTGATTTTGTGTGTAGCAGGACATTATTTCCTTTGTTATCACAACATTGTAATCTCATTACAAATTGATTGGCATTGTTTTCAGAACAAGAAGTTTTTTTTTTTTTTTTTTTTTGAGACAGAGTCTCTCTGTCTCCCAGACTAAAGTGCAACGGTGAGATCCCGGCTCACTGCAACCTCTGCCTCCTGGGTTCAAATGATTCTCCTGCCTCAGCTTCCCAAGTAGCTGTGTCTACAGGCGCCCACCACCTTGCCCAGCTAATTTTTGTATTTTTAATAGGGACAGGGTTTCACCATGTTGGCCAGGCTAGTCTTGAAATCCTGACCTCCTGATCCGCCCACGTTGGCCTCCCAAAGTGCTGGGATTACAGCTGTGAGCCATTGTGCCCTGTTTCAGAGCAAGAAGTTGGTTTTTTTTTCTGTTAAAGTAAGTCCAAATGTGTGAGCTTGAACATATCTAAAGATGATGTCAGTGTGTTTAGTGGTCCATTTGTTAATTCAGTCCCTCAAGAATTGAACATATTGGTTTGGTACCATTTCTCCTCCCAAAGTCCTCTCTAAATACCAGGTGCCCAGAAACTCTTTTCAAGGACATTCATTGAAAATCCTTCCAAAGGGTTTATGCCATTAATACGGCCAAATGAAAAACCTGTTCGGGGAGGAAATGTGGAGAAGCAGTGTGGCTTGCTGGGAAGTGTGTGAGGTCTGCAGTCAGACAGATTTGGACCTGAGTCTTGGCCGTTTGCTCACTGTTTGATCTTTGGCAAGTTGCGCAGTCTCTCTGAGCTGCCAATTTCTCTTTGTTAAAGGAAACTGATAAAACCTGCCTCTCAGGGTTGTGAGAGAAATAAGTTAGCTAATAGGAGCTGAATTAACCATAGTTTCTCTTGTCATTATTTTGGATGACCTTTCTCCAGTGCTAAGGGTATTTATTCTAATATTTAAGAGCCCCACGATGTATCATTTACCAGTATAATTTCCTGGTTGAGACAGACAGACTGGTGTCACTCTACCCTGCATTTAGGAACTGGCTTATCATCATGGGTAAAACAGGCCTATCTTGCTGGATGTCATTTCTGCCTAACATCATTTTAGTCAGGTTAGTATGAAACGTGATGGCATTTTGTTAACAAAAGGTCTCAGTGATCTTTGCCTGATGCTAACAGAATTGAAATAAAATGTGATCAATAGATGCAAAATTGAATCAGATACATTAGATCAACTCCAGGGCTGTTTGATTTTGAAAAGGCAGGTGAAGTTGGTTGCATGTGGCGTAGCTTATGCTCTTTTCTGTGACAGAAGTTATAGTGACAACCAAGAAAGTTCAAATGCTGTATGCAATTTGAATAATGTATTTGGTTTCTTGATACCTAATATTTTATATATACAAAGATATGCTATATATTGTTATGTATAATGTATTCTACAGACCACATTGTATCTAATAATTATTAGATATGATTACATATACCTATGATATATAATATATAATATATATTAGTTATAGTATATAATTATTAGATATAGTATAGTCTATAGAATACATTATACATAATACATGTATTATACAGAATTATACATTAAACATTATGTATAATGTATTCTATAGAATATATTATTATGTTATATGTTTAACAATATTATTCAAGAATATTGTTAATTATATGATATTATTATTATACATGCCTTCTAAATACTTGTACTTTGCACACAGACATTCTACGTTCCCATCAGCAAGAATTCTATTGTGGATTAACTATGTCGATTACAATAAAGAGTATCAAGTGTCTTCTAGTTTCTTATTTAGAATACTTCATGTTGATATAGCACTTCACAGTTTAGAAATACTTTTACATACATTTGCCTCTCAGAACAGGCCTCTAAAATAGTCCAGGCAGACATAGTTATTCCCGTTTGAAGATAAGGCCACTTACTGGGGAGCCAGGAAATGAACTGGCATCTAGCAAATGACTAAGCCGCCATTAAAAAAAAACCTCCTGGAAATCCTGGACCAATCAATATTTTCTCAGCACACGGCACTGCCTCCCTGATGAGTTGATTAATTGCTGATCTCTGGGAGAGACCAGTTCATAGAGTGAAGAAATATGTCTACTTCATGTTCTTGCACTTGCTCATGGGTTTGAAATTAGTCGATACCGGCTGAACGATGATGTCTGTGCAGAGAGATAGCCGTTGTAAGAAAATGAACACAGAAAATCAATAGTGTGATTGAGGTGGTGTAGAGAGTAGAGTTAGGTCATTTTCTACTTCACCACAGAAACTGGGGCACTTCTGAGAGTGCGAAGTGTTGTTATTAATAATGACATAGGGATCGCAGGTGGAAATTGTTACTTTTCCAGGGGAAGCAGATGTTTGGTCATCTCAGAAACAGTAGCATTACAGGAGGGCAAATGGTGAAGCAGGGAAGTACCATCGTGCACTGCTTAACAGTGGGGACCTGTTCCGAGAAATGCATCATAACGTGATTTTGCCAATGTGTGAACATCACAGGCTGTACTCACATAAACCCAGATCGGGTAGCGCACTGCACACCTGGGCTAGATGCTGCAGCCTATTGCTCCTAGGCTGCAGACCGGTGCAGTATGTGACGGTACTGAAGACTGGAGGCAGTTGGAACACAATGACACTTGTGTATCTAAACACTGAAAAGGTACAGTAAAAATATGGTGTTACATACTTATGGGACCACTGTCATATATGAGGTCTGTTGTTGACCCAAACATCATTATGAAGGACATGACTGTGCATGCATTGAGAAATTTAAAAAAAGTCTTGTAAACTCATTGATTGATTGATTGAGTGATTTTTTGAGACAGTGTCTCGGTCTCGCTAGAGTCAGGCCGGAGTGCAGCAGCGCGATCTTGGCTCACTGCAATCTCCGTCTCCTGGGTTCAAACAATTCTCCTGCCTCAGCCTCCCGGGTAGCTGGGATTACACCACACCTGGCTAATTTTTGTATTTTTAAGAGAGACGGGGCTTCGTCATCTTGGTCAGGCTGGTCTTGAACTCCTGACCTCAGGTGATCTGCCAGCCTCAGCCTCCCAAACTGCTGGGATTACAAGCGTGAGCCACTGCGCCTGGCCTTAAACTCATTGATTTAATCCCACTCCCTCACTGGACTGAGAGCTCCACGGGGCAAGCACCTTTTCTGTCTTGTTTTTTTAGTACCTGACACCTAGCAGGTGACCAAAAATGGATCAACGGATTGTTGGACATTTGGGTACCATTATCCGAATTTTGGATTTTGGTTTAGACACCCCAAATAGAGCAGGTTCAAAGCAAAGCCTGTCATACCTACCTGTGTCCACTCAGCCCGCTCCCTGCCTCCAGTCATGGTGACAGCACCCTTCTATCAGTTGCTCAAGCCAGAAACCAGGCAGTTGGCTTGGAATTTCCACCTCCACTCCCTCACCCCTCAAGTCAACTCCGCCCCCTGCGTCTCTAAGATCTGTCCACTCTCCATTCATGCTGCTACTGGTGTGGTCTAGGTGGGTAATCAACTGTCCTGGTTTGCCTGGGACTGAGGAGTGACCCAGGACATGGAAATTTCAGTGCTAAAATCAGAACATTCCTGGACAAACTGGGGAGGTTGGTCACTGCAGGTCTAGGTCACATCATTTCTCACCTGGTCTATTGCGGTAGACTGTGCACAGTCTGGTTTCTCACCTACGATCCATTTCTGCACAATTGCCAGAAAAAATCTTTGTAAACACGAGCCATTGGTGAAAATCCTTCAGGGGCTACAAATCTTCAACACACCACCAGGTTGATCAGGCTTCCACTCACCCTGCAACCTCATCTCTGGATTCTCTCAGCTCCCCTGGTTCCCCAAACACATATTCTCTACCTTCGCTCCCCGGGCTTCATCATGCTCTTACTTCTATGTGAATTGCCCTGACACTTTTATCTGCCTACAAATCTTATTCTAGCCTTCAAAACCCAGCTCGGCAATATCATCTCAGGCCATAGTTGGGTCAGGGCACCTTCACCATAGATCAGTGGTTCTCGGCTTTAGTTTCACATTAAACTCACCTGGGAGAACTTAAAAATATCCTGATGCCCATGCCACATCTCAGACCAATTCCCATCTCTGAATATGGAATCAGACCTCAGAGATTTTTTTTTTAATTTATTTTACTTTCAGTTCTGGGATACATGTGCAGAATGTCCAGGTTTATTAAACAGGTATACATGTGCCATGGCGGTTTGCTGCACCTATCAACCCATCATCTAGGTTTTAAGCCCTGCACACATTAGGTATTGGTCCTAATGCTCTCCCTCCCCTTCCCCTACACCACCACAATAGGCCCCAGTGTGTGATGTTCCCCTCCCTGTGTCCATGTGCTCTCATTGTTCAACTCCCACTTACGAGTGAGAACATGTGGTGTTTGGTTTTCTGTTCCTGTGTTGGTTTCCAGCTTCATCTATGTCCCTGCAAAGGACATGAACTCATTCTTTTTTATGGCTATATACTATCCCATGGTGTATATGTGCCACATTTTCTTTATCTAGTCTATCATCGATGGGCATTTGGGTTGGTTCCAAGTCTTTGCTACTGTAAATAGCATTGCAATAAACATCCATGTGTATGTGTCTTTACAGTAGAATGATTTATAATTTTTTGAGTATATACCCAGTAGTGGGATTGCTAAGTCAAATGGTATTTTGGCCTCAGATATGTTTAAGCTCCCCAGGTGATTCTGGTGCACCCAAGATTAAGAATTACTGGTCTACAGTGAAGCTTCCTTGACCTTATGACAATTTTTACTCCTTGTATCACTGAGTTGATCCCTCCCTTTATCTGCTCCGTATCTATGTGCCCCTGACACCCAGCACACTACTCCTCAAGGGTAGGGACCCTGGCTAATTCTTATTAGCATCCCCACTACCCTGGACCAGGCTTGGCACATAGCCAAGATTTAATTAATGTCAGTTGCATACAGCAATGACCTTGGGCAGCTTACATATCCTTTCTGGACCTATTTTTGTTTCTCATAAAATGAGGATAAAATATTTAACTGGATTAGGTGTGGTAGCTTGCATTTGTAATCTCAATGCTTTGGGAGATTGAGGCAGAAGGGTTGCTTGAGGTCAGCAGTTTGAAACCAGCCTGGGCAACAAACTGAAATCTCATCTCTACAAAAATGAAAAAAAAAAAAGAAAAAGCCAGGTATGATGGTGTACACTTGTGGTCCTAGCTACTTGGGAGGCTGAGGTGCGAGGATTGCTTGATCTCAGAAGGTCAAGGCTGCAGTGAGTTAAGAATGCACCACTGTGCTCCAGCCTGGGCCACAGAGCAAGACCCTATTTAAACACACACACACACACACACACACACACACACACACACCCTATCTAAATTGAAGAGTTGAGACTTGAACAACTGGCATAAAGCGCCTGGCTTGTATTTTACTTGCTATTCATTACGAGGTAGATTAATAGGGAAGAACATTCTGCCATTTCCTCATCAGGTCTGAATCTAAAGCCTACTCTTGCCAGAAATTAGAGAGAAAAATCTACCCAGAATGAATGCCCACATACTCTTTATCTCATAAGCCGGGAAGGCTGAATAAGATCATGACTTTAAAGTGTTCAGAGGTGGCTGGAGGTGAATGTATGTAGTGTTTTGCTGGTGGCTGGATGCTGGAAGCCTGTGTCCTCTCCCCAGCTGACTGCTTTGCAAGCCTGTCTGTGACTTACAGTTTTGCAAATAAATCACCATGCGGTAAGAGGGAAACAATATGACCCCCCAACCCAGCATTCTCATCTACAGGGAGATATCAGGGTAGGGAAGCTGTTGACAAAGAGAAGGGTGTGTTTGTTTAGGCCTTCAGTGATGGATAACCCACAAAAATTACTCCTGCTGGTCCAGCTTGACTTCTATAGCCACTTGGAATGGACACCCCGGGGGTAGTTCTTCTTTCCTTTCCCATTGACTTCTATTTACTGTCTTCTGTCTTTATATCTCTCACTGGCTTTATTTCCAAAGGCTGTAATTTATATCACGGGCAATTAAAAAGAAAGCGGGCACACACACACACACACACACACACACACACACACACACACACATGCACGCACCCTATACCCCTTATACCACCAAAGAAATAAATAGCCAAAATGGGAGAAAGATCATTGTTGGCTATTTTTCAAGAGAGTTGATGGATTGGAGTAAGTTTTGATCAATGGAAAAGTTTTGACTAAACAAAATGATGCAAATACAGTTGATATTAAAAATGAAAATGATCCAAGCCATGGCTTTGAACCCAGCTCCCAGGCTACCCACAAGCTCACAAACACTGTGTTGGCTGGACGTTTCATTTTACTTCCTAGATTATTCAAGAGGCTTCCTTATTCCATAAATACATGAGGGGGAGGAGGGTGGTAGCACAGAAGAGACAGAGGGAGAGAGAGAGACAGAAGAGGAGAGAATATGATGATAGGGTTAGCCATCACTGGCATACTTAGCCTAGTCCCTTTTCCTTTGTTTGGGATTTAAGAGTTTGCTGTTCGGATATATTTTTATCTTTTTTTCCATCTGTGTAGAACTTTTCTATGTACCCCAAATTCCCTGAAATCACTTTTTAAAGTTTCTTACTTAAAATTAGGAAGTGAGGTGAGCTATTAAGGCATGGAAATGTAGTGAAGCATCTTGATGTCTGTTTTAGTGTGGGTTTCCCCAGAAGCCCTTGTGGGAGAGTGGGGAAGTGATTCAAGGAAGGGAAGTCTGTTATTATGTCAGCTTCCACAGTGGACAACTGGAGCTTAATACCATAGGGAACCTCTAAAAAGCATGTAAAACATATGCCTCAGAATTGTCCCACTGGAGGGTGAGGGAGCTGGGGTATTTATACACCAATTCCCAAGAATCATCAGTTGAGTGCTGCTCCTGGGAGGTATTCATTGCTTGTCACTTCCAGCCAGTGGAGTTCCAGGCTGTCATCTTCCTTGGCTTTAGAAGATGTCCCATGGCACAGACATGCAGCTGCTGACAGTTGCAAGTCCTGGCTGGAACACACTGTAATGGTTAAGATCCAAGAGACCTGGCTCAGGCAGTGTGACAAAAACCCGAGCATGATGGTGCTATTTCTAAAACAATATGCACCTGTTTTTGAAGACTAGGGAAAAGTCAGAGTTTAAAGCAGGGGTCCTGAACTCCTGGGCCACGGACCAGTACTGGTCCGTGGCCTGTTATGAACTGGGCCGTACAGCAGGAGTGAGCAGTGGGCGAATGAGTGAAGTTTACCTGTATTTACAGCTGCTCCCCATTACTTGCATTGCTGCCTGGGCTCCACCTCCTGTCAGATCAGTGTGGCATTAGATTCTCACAGGAGCATGAGCCCTATTGCGAACTGTACGTGTGAGGTATCTAGGTTGTCTGCTCCTTAGGAGAATCTAATTCCTGATGATCTGTTACTGCCTCCCATCACCACCAAATGGGACCACCGAGTTGCAAGAAAACAAGCTCAGAGTTCTCACTAATTCTACATTATGTTGAGTTGTGTAATTATTTCATTAGATATGACAATGTAGTAATAATAGAAATAAAGTGCACAATAAATGTAATGCACTTGAATCATCCTAAAACCATCCGCACACCCCAGTCTGTGGAAAAATTGTCTTCCGTGAAACTGGCCCCTGATACCAAACGAATTGGGGACCTCTGGTTTAAAGGACTCTTGATGGGGGAAGGCACAAGAAAGCAGCTGATAACTTGGGAAATATGGAAAAGTCATTTAATCTGCCCTGGTACTTTTGGGCAATACTTCCTGCATAGGATCAAGCCATTTGCAGAAATTTGGCTATGTAGATTTCTAGCTGCCACGTGGCTTCCAGGGGGAAGCATGACATTATTGTTCTTTATCTTGGAATATTACCCCCCAAATTTAGCCTTGGGGAACCTGACAAATGCTTGACTGTATTTCAAGTCTGGTTCCATGCTGTGCTGTGTTATGGCTTTGGTTCTTTCTTTTCTCAAGCCTGGTGCAGACGTCCTGTCCCGCTGCACCTGTTCTGCTCGGCTCTGAGACAGGTATACAAACACCATTGGCCCTGATTTGTAACACAGGATGCTTCCCGCATAGCATTCTTATGTGTTCATTTTCCCCAGATTTGACTGCTTTTGGCCAGGCACAGTGGCTCACGCCTGTAATCCCAGCACTTTGGGAGGCCGAGGCGGGTGGATCACTTGAGGTCAGAAGTTCAAGATCAGCCTGGCCAACGTGGAGAAACTCCGTCTCTACTAAAAATACAAAATTAGCTGGGTGTAGTGGTGCACTCCTATAATACCAGACTCGGGAGGCTGAGGCAGGAGAATCGCTTGAACCTGGGAGGTGGAGGTTGCATGAGCTGAGATAGTGCCATTGCACTCCAGCCTGGGTGAAATAAAAAAGGATTTGACTGCTTTGGCTCCCTAGAAATTCATATGTTGAAGCCTTAACCTCTAATGTGATGAAATTAGGAGGTCAGGACTTTGGAAGATAATTAGGTTTAGATGACATCATGAAGGTAGAAACCCCATAATTGGATTAGAGACACCAGACAATTGCAAGAAGAGACACTAGAGAGCTTCCCCACGCCCCTCCCCCAACCATGTGATGATACGACCAGAAGACAGCCATGTGCAAACCAGGAAGGAAGTCTTAACTAGATACTTGATCTGCTAGAGCCTTAATCTTGGACTTCCCAGCTTCCAGCCCCCTAAGAAATAAGTTTGTTGTTTAAGCCACTCAGCTTATGGCATATTTGATATAGCAGTCCAAACCAACTAAGACAGGCACTTTGATTGAACAAAAAATCCAGAGTAAAAGACATTCTGTGGTTCATGAACCTTGGCTTTGTGGAGATGTCTCAATCTCTTTCTCCATTCCCTTCCCTTTTCTTCTCCCACCCATTCTCTATAAGGGACCCCTACGTGTCTCTAGTTGCAAGTAGAGTTTCTAGCATCTGGAAAACTCAGCCAAGCTCCATAAACCAGCCCCATGAGCCTGGCTCTGCAGGGAAGTAGGAGAATGCTGATAGTCTGAGAGTCTCAGCTTTTCCTGCAGCCTTGTGGAGCTACAAACACAAAGTCTTACCCGAAGGCATCTGGTCTTCAGGTGCTGTTTCTCTTCTCCCTGCAAAGCTGGGTTTATTTTTGTGAAAATCTAAATCATATGCTTCTATTTCATTTACATTACATTCAAAGCAATGTTGTTTCCTTGCAGCCTTTTGAAGTTATGGGAGCCTTATGGATGGTTCTGCAAATGTTTACTTTTGAGCCTTTATTTTCAAATGAACTCTAGAAATGTCCCTGCTTCATTTCCTCACAGCCAGTGGCCCTGGAAGAGAAGACACTGAAGTCCAGTGCTTTAGGACCCATGTGTTGGGGCCTGGGGACTTCTCCTCTCTTCCATAGGGTTAAGCTTCTGTCATTTCCTTCAGTCTTTTTCCTGTCCTCACTATTACTGACTTCCCGGGAACTCGTGTGAAGATGTTTGGGGGTTGATAATTATCCAAAGCAAACGTATAAATGGTCAGGAATTACCTGAAAAAATTCTCAATATTAGTCATTAGGGAAATGCAAATCAAAACAGCAGAGAGTACAACTTTACACACATTAGGATGGCTGTGATAAATAAAAGACAGATAGTAACAGCTCTTGACAAGGATACAGAGAACAACCCAATATCCATCAAGTGCTGAACGGATAAGCAGCATGGGCTATATCCATACAATGAAATATTATTTGACAAATGAAAAAGGATGAAGTACAGATACAGGCTGCAACAGATTACAACCTTGAAAACATTATGCTAAGTGAAAGAAGCCATTCACAAATGCCATATATCATGTGATTTCATTTCTATGAAATGAGCAAAATTGGCAAACCTATAGGGACCGAGAATCGAATAATGTTTGTTAGGGATTATATGGGAGGAAGGAACGGGGAATGACTAATAGGTGTGAGGGTTATTTTAGAGTAATGAAAATATTCTGGAATTAGTAGTGATGTTGGCACAATTTTGTGACTACAGTTACAAAATTCTAAATTGTACACGTAGAAAATAAAACCATAAAAAAGTCTGTTCCTTTGAAATTATGTGATTTTCTGGCCAGGCGCGGTGGCTCACGCCTGTAATCCCAGCACTTTGGGAGGCCGGGGCGGGCAGATCATGAGGTCAAGAGATCGAGACCATCCTGGCCAACATGGGGAAACCCCATCTCTACTAAAAAAAAAATGCAAAATTAGCTGGATGTGGTGACGCGCGCCTGTAGTCCCAGCTGCTCAGGAGGCTAAGGTAGGAGAATTGCTTGAACCCAGGAGGCGGAGGTTGCAGTGAGCCAAGATTGTGCCACTGCACTCCAGCCTGGCACTTGGTGACAGAGCGAGACTCTGTCTCCAAAAAAAATGTAATTTTCTACAGGGAGGGGAAAGGTGATGAAAGCAATATTTTTCAATGAATTCTAGGTCCTTTGGATTACTTTGGTTCTTCAAATGTTTGCCTGGGACCTTCTAGAATTTAAGACAATGGTGTCTGGTAGAATTTTGAGGGAACTCTTCTGTTCATTACAATTTTCTTATATTTCCAAAATGACCATTCAGCTGATTGATGAATTGGAGCTGATAAAGCCCTACAACTTTTAAAATTTACTTTAAAAAGACCAAAAAACAGTCCAGGTGTAGTGTCTCACTCTTGTCATCCCAGCACTTTTGGGAGGTTGAGGCAGGTGGATCACCTGAGGTCAGGAGTTCAAGACCAGCCTGGCCAACATGGTGAAACCCCATCTCTACTAAAAATACAAAAATTAGCTGGGTGTTCTGGTGCATGCTTGTAATCCCAGCTACTTGGGAGGCTGAGGCAGGAGAATCAGTTGAATGTGGGGGCAGAGGTTGCAGTGAGCCAAGATTGTGCCATTACACTCCAGTCTGGGAGGCAGAGCAGGATTCCTTCTCAAAGAAAAGATTCCAAAAACGTTCATCTTTTTACTGGAAACAAGTTGGAAGGGGTTCTGGCACCGTCAGGGAATCATCTACCTACTTGATAACTCTGAAACGGATGGCAGGGATCATCTAGTGTAGCTCTTTTACTTTGCAGAAAAGGAAAACAAAGCCCAGAGGTTGTGGCTTGCCTGAGGTCACCAGCTCACTGGAGAAAGTGCCCTGACTCAGGCCCAGATCTCTTTCCTTCTGAGAGAAGGTATTTTCCCAACACACTTTCTCTGTGGGGTACCCAGTCCCTCAGGGTCCAGGAAGGAAAAGAGCCCACACCACGGAATTTAACAGACAGAATCTAACACAAAGAACTGGAGACAAAGGCATAAGAAGAGCTGAACAGCCTGCAGGGCATGGCAAAGCAACCCAGAAACCAGTAACAGCGTGAAGCAGCTCCCACCCTTGGGGCGGGAGAGAGAGAAGACAGAGATGGTGTGAGCGAGCCCACGAGCCAAGGCCACGTGGCTGGAGGAGGAACCACAGCGGAGACCCAGCCACTGCGGGGAGTGCTGCCTGAAGCAGAGAGGGACAGAACCATAGATACCCTGGCTTCTCCTTTCTCTCCCCCTGCAATCCCCTAGTGCCTCCCATTGGCCTTACTTGGCAGGAAGGCAGTAATCAAGGGAGCATGGGAAATGTCCGCTATGGGGGAACAGGGTGAGTCTGAGAACAAATTGGCAAATGACTGGCGTGTGTTCCCCGAACAAATGACTAGCCCATTTGTATCTTTTACTCTCCGCAAAATATTTATGTTCTTTGAAGGAGCATGAATGGATTTTGTTTTGATTCTCAAGATGAAAAAAAAAAAGCATCCTTAAAGGCAAAGTATTAATTTCATTGTATTAGGACACTTACAGACCCATTTCTAGTTTAATTTAAAAATGGTTATCTCTTCCCTGAGGACAGGCCAATGAAGTAGGTCAGGATTCTTATTTTAGAGGGACGAAAACAGGGCCAAGAGAGAATGAGTCCCTGGCTGGAGCTCTGACTCCTGAGCCCAGGGACGGGTGTGTGTTACTTGGGCAGGCTTAGTCCAGTGAACTGAAAATCAATGAGCCTCAGATCCTGCTCTGAGCCCATCGTCTGACAGCTGAAGCCCTGTCTGACTGCAAAGGCACATTCCCTCCTATCACAAGCTAAATACATTTCATGGGCTGATAATAGGAACGGCCCTAGACCCAGAAAACGCCTGAACTCTGGTCTTAGTTCTGCACCAGTAAAATCTCTGGATTGTCCTCTTATCTCTTCGAGTATCTTTTTTCCTCATCTATAGAACTGGGAATAAAAATGTAGACTCTTCCCACCTCTCAAGGTCATTGAGGGTCAAAAACGATCATGGCAGTGCAACGTGAAGAGGCACACTCAAAGCCAAGTTAGCATTCCTCATAATGTTGTTCACCAACCGCAGTGGTGAGAACCAGCATTGCCACACGGGGCTGCACTGCTTTTCCATGTCTTACGTAACCTACTTCACAAAGGCCAGGCAGATTATAGAGACGTGTTTCTTCTATGGAAGTGTAAATGGAAAACCAATTAGACTTCTAGTTACCCTTGGATGCCAGCCTCACTAGAAGATGGTCTCTTCTTCAGATGGTTGATGCATTCTTCCTACTGCTCACCTAACTCAGGCTGTGAAGTCAGAAATTCAATTTTCTTTCTTTCTCTCTCTCTCTCTTTTTCTTTCTTTCCTTCCTTCCTTCCTCTTTTCTTCTCTTTTCTTTCTCTTTCTCTCCCTCTTCCTCCTTCTCTCTTCCTTATACAGAGTCTTGCTCTATTGCCCAGGTTGGAGAGCAGTGATACAATTTTGGCTCAATGCAACCTCCACCTCCCACGTTTAAACTATTCTCTCACCTCAGCCTCCCAAGTAGCTGGGACTACAGGCGTGTGCCACCACGCTCAGCTAATTTTTGTATTTTTAGTAGCGATAGGGTTTCACCGTGTTGGCCAGGCTGGTCTCGAACTCCTGACCTCAAGTGATCTTTCTGCCTTGGTCTCCCAAAGTGCTGAGATTACAGGACATGAGCTACCATGCCTGGTGAGATTCATATATATATTTCTTCTGTACCTCCCAGGAACCAAGAACCAACATGACCTTTTGTTAACTAATAAGTTTCCTCCAAATTCATAAAACCCATATTCCAGATTTCTCTGGGGTGTAAGCAGAATCCCTGTCATCATTCAAAAATGATAGAGTGTGCATTCCAGTTGTTCAGCCGTCCGTTTCTGAGACAGTTGAGAGGGTGTGGTGGTTAATATTAGGTGTCAGCTTGATTGGATTCAGAGATGCCTACATGGCTAGTGAAGCATTGCTCCTGGGTGTATATGGGAGGGGGTTGCCAGAGGAGACTGACCTTTGAGTCCATGGACTGGGAGAGGCAGACCCACCTTGCTGGGTGCAGACACCAACCAGTCAGCTGCCAGCGTGGCTGGAACAAAGCAGGCAGAAGATGGGGGAGAAGCAGCTTGCTGAGTCTCTCGTGCACTCTCTCTTCCTGGGCCAGGAAGCTTGCTTCCCCTCCTCTGCCCTTGGACATCAGACTCCAGGTTCTTCAGCCTTTGGACTCTGGGCCTCACACCAGTGGCCTCCCAGGTGCTCTCAGACTTAGGGAGGCACTGTTGGCTTCCCTGGTTTTGAGGCTCTCGAACTGGGACTGAGCCGCGCTACTGGCTTCTCTCTTTCCCCAGCTTGCTGATGGCCCCTTGAGAGACCTCACCTTGCAGTCCTGTGAGCCAGTTCTCCCCGGTACACTCCCTTTTACACATACATAGATCTGATTGTTTCTGTCCCTCTAGAGGACCCTGACTGACGCAGAGGAGCTCTGGCTGGGTTTTCTGAGTTTCTGTTTGGGCTAAGCCAGGACTTCAGAACAAACCACATGCTCACGACCTTACCCAATGGCATCTCAATATTAATAATAACAAGTCTGCTTTATTGGGTGCTTACCATGTACAAGTCACTTTATTTTTTTATTTTTTTGAGATGGAGTCTTACTCTGTCACTCAGGCTGGAATGCAGTGGCGTGACCTCAGCTCACTGCAACCTCCACCTCCCGGGTTCCAGGGATTCTCCTGCCTTAGCCTCCCTAGTAGCTGGGATTACAGGTGCCCGCCACCACACCCAGATAATTTTTGTATTTTTAGTAGAGACAGCGTTTCACCATATTGGCCAGGCTAGTCTGAAACTCCTGACCTCGGGTAATCCGCCAGTCTCAGCCTCCCAAAGTTTTGGGATTACAGGCATGAGCCACTGCACCCAGCATAAGTCACTTTAAATAGTTTACTCTCAACAAGTCTCTGCACAGTGGCAATATCATCCCTATTTTACAGATGCAGAAACTGAGGAGAGGTTAAATGATGTGCTTGAGGAGGAGCCAAGATTCGAACCCATGATCACTTGATGTCAAATCAAGTCCTCTTCCCACCCCACCCCACCACTCCCTGGCATCATGGTGGCCATCTCATTGCTGTTACCCCTTTCCAGCTTGTTCTTTGTGAACCAGACTTAGGAACTCACTTCTCAAAAGTAGCCGGTGATGGAAGTATCAGTGTGTTATTTCTGAAAAGCATGATGACCTTCTCCTTGCACCCTCTCTTGGGTTACTTGCTCTGGGGGGAGTCAGCTGCCATGTCATGAGGACACTCAAGCAGTCCAGTGCCCACATGGCACAGCACTGGGCCTCCTGCCAACAGCTGGCCAGGGGCTGATCTGTGAGGGAGCCATCTTAGAAATGGATCCTGGAACCCGATGGAGCCCTCAGATGACCATGGTCCTGGCCAACATCTTAGCTATAACCTGAGGATAGACCTCAAGCTAGAACCACCCAACTAAGTTCTGAGTGACCTAATAAATGTTCATGGTTGTTTTAAGCCAGTGTATTAGAGTTCTCCAGAGAAACAGATATATTTCACAGAAGCCAGGTAGATGATAAATAGAGATGCTCTTCTTCTATAGAAGGATGGATGGAAAGCCAACTGGGCTTCTACTTATCCTGGATTCCAGTCTCACTGGGGATGTAGAGAGAGGTATATATTTTATATATCTATTTCTTTGGAGACTCCCATGTCTAGATAAATGTAGATTTATGAGAGGGGATTTATTACGAAAATTGGCTCACATGATTGTGGACGCTAAGAAATCCCACAATCTGCACCTGCAGGCTGGAGCACCAGGAAAGATGGTATAATTCAGTCAGAGTCCAAGGGCCTGGGAATCATGGAAGCCCATGGTGTAAGCCCCATTCCAAGGCCAAGGACTTGAGGAACATCAGGAGGCTGGGAGGCACCGGTGTCAATCCTGGAGTACGACGGCCAAGGAACAAGGCGTGCTGATGTCCAAGGGCAGGAGAAGATGGGTGTCCCAGCTCAAGAAGAGCAAGTGGATTCCCTCTTCCTCCACCTGCTGTTCTATTCAGGCCCACAGTAGATTGGATGGTACCCGTCTATGCTGGGGAAGATACGTCTTCTTTACTTAGCCTCCTAATTAACATGCTAATCTCTTCCAGAGACACCCTCACAGATGCCCAGAAATCATGTTTCACCAGCTATCTGGGCATCTCTTAGCCCCGTTAATTTTCCACAAAAAATTAACCATCACAGCCACTGCGTTTCGGGGTAATCTATTATATAGTGACAGATAACTAATACGAACTACTAAGTTGATCTAAATTTCTTATATTTTTCTATCTTACTAATCTTTCTATGTCTTTTTGTTTTACATCCTGGGAGATTCCTTTGATTCTGTATCTTCCAGCCTCTTTTAATTTCAGTGATTATATTTTTAATTTCCAAAGAAAGGGTCTTTCTTGAGCTCTGATGGTTGTTTTTTTTTTTTTTCCACATCAATCTATCCTTGTTTGAGGGATCGTCTCCTTCCTCCCTGAAGATGCCCGTGAGTTTTTGATATTTCCCTGACTCTGTATATTCTGATTTTCTGAGTTACTTGTTTCCTTTTCTGTCTTGTGTTAGAAGCTGCCCTTGAATATTGGCTGATCACTAGTTGTCCATTTATATTTGGAAGAAAGGGGCTTAGGGACTCCCTTTGTGTGACCTCGAGTTTGCCCATTAGTGACTTCACTACAGGACCATGGGTGGACCACCTGCTTCTTACCGAAGTATTAATATTTGATGGTCTCTTGCTGGTCTGTGAAGAAGGGTCCTCTACTCTCCTTCTTTGAGGATAAACTTGGCTATATATATGTAAATGTAGTGGGCATAAAAAATTAATGCAACCCTACTCAGATGAAACAAAACATATGTTTTGTCAGCCAGATGCATTGGCTCAAGCCTGTAATCCCAGCACTTTGGGAGGCCGAGGCAGGTGAATCACCTGAGGTTGGGAGTTTGAGACCAGCCTGACCAACATGGAGAAACCCTGTCTCTACTAATATATATATATATATATATATATATATATATATATATATATGTAGCTGGGCATGGTAGCACATGCCTGTAATTGTAGTTACTTGGGAGGCTGAGGCAGGAGAATTGCTTGAACCCAGGAGGCGGAGGTTGCAGTGAGCTGAGATTGCACCATTGCCCTCCAGCCTGAGCAACAAGAGCGAAACTCCATCTCAATATATATATATAATTTGTCTTCCACCATTGTTCTAATCTTTCTTCTCTGGCCTCTTTCACTATTTTAAGAAGTAAATAAAAATTCTTACAGTTTTTTCCAGGTGAAGTCATCCTTTTCAGGGCAGTTTCTCTGGACGAATGCTCAGGTTTTCAGGGTTCCTCTCCCTCTCTCGGCTCCTCCCTGTGATTGAGCCTGGTTGTGTAAGGGGCGGTGGTGTGGACTGACCTCGTCGAGGGGGTGGGTGTGCTGCCGCCTGCACTCTCGTTGCCTGCTAATGAAGGGTGCAGGTCTGGATTGTCCCCGGCCTGCTGTCGACGGAGGCGTGGCCGCATCTTAGAGCGTTGTGAGCCTGCTGGTGGCTCCTGCTGTGGGATGTCCTGGTTCCAGCCATTTGCATCTGATTTTCAGGTCCCGGCACACCGCTGCCCCATGTCCTAAGCCAAGGCAGCTGCCAGTCCACCAATCCTCTGTGCCCACGCCGAGGCACAGGGAAACTTGTAAAGTCCCTGAGGTAACAGAGGCTGTGGGGGTCCAGGAACATGGCCTGGGAGTCCTCTGCCCAGCCCCTCCTACCAGCGATGCCATTCCAACCCCAGGTTGAATGAAGCTGAATAAGAGCCTTCTCCTAGATTTTTTTTGACTTTTATTTTAGGCTCAGGGGTACTTACACAGGTTTGTTAATAGGTAAATTGTGTGTCACAGGGGTGCAGTGTACAGATTATTCTGTCATCTAGGTAATAAGCCTCGTACCCGACAGGTAGTTTTTAAATCCTCATCCTCCTCACACTCTCCACCCTCAAGTAGGCCCCTGTATCTCTTTTTCCCTTCTTTTCTTTTTTTGAAATGACATCTGACTGTGTTGCCCAGGCTGAAGTGCAGTGGCATGATCTCAGCTCACTGCAACCTCTGCCTCCTGGGTTCAAGTGATTCTCCTGTCTCAGCCTCCCGAGTAGCTGGGATTACAGGCATGCACCACCACGCCCGGCTAATTTTTGTATTTTTAGTAGAGACCGGGGTTTGCCATGATGGTTAGGATGGTCTCGATCTCTTGACCTCGTGATCAACCCGCCTCAGACTCCCAAAGTGCTGGTATTATAGGCGTGAGCCACCACGCCCGGCCTCCTTTTCCCTTCTTTGTGGCTGTGAGTCCTCAGTGTTTAGCTCCCACTCATAAGTGAGAACATGTAGTATTTGGTTTTCTGTGCCTGTGTTAATTCACCTAGAATAATGACCTCCAGCTCCATCTACATTGCTACAAAGAACATGATCTTATTCTTTATTATGGCTGCATAGTATTCCATGGTAAATATGTACCACATTTTCCTAATCCAGTCCACTGTTGATGGGCATTGAGGCTGATTTCATGTGTCTTTGCCATTGTGAATAGTGCTGCAATGAACATACATGTGCATGTGTCTGTTTTTTTCAAGGTTGACATGCGGCTTTATTTCAAATGACATCAAATTATGATTTTCTTCTACTGGATGTTTGCAGAAGCCCACAAGCTAAGAAACCATGAATGCTGATCTTTTCCTTTCTCTCAATTCACTTACTACCTGTTCCAGAATTTTGGTGAGGAATGGGGAAAAGAGAATACCAGTGTCTGTTTCCCCTTCAGCTCAGTTTCTGCTCTTTCCCCCTCTTCCAGGAATGGCAAGAGATTTGTGCCAGTTCTTCCTGCTCAAAGACTATCCCTGGGTCACAGATTCCTCCACGTCTTGATGGCATTCCCTCTCCTCGAATCTTCCCATCTTGGGCCATCATGGTGAATGGTTACAGGGAACTTTGTGTTTGAGGCATAGTCACTTGTCAAATATTTTCAGAATGTTTTCTATGTAACATTATCCCTGCTGTAATATGAACATTCTAAATGAAGCTTTGCTGGCATTTATGGAATTGCTGGGCCAAGGGTGAAGAACAATATGTAGGCTTTTGACGCATATTGTCCATTGTGGAGAGAGGTAACATAATAACCCATTATCCTCCATTACAACAATGTGGTTTACTCAATCTGATTAGCCAGAGAGAGCATGGATTTGAGTGCGATTCTAAACCCGTACAGTAGAGCAAATCGTATCAGGGAGTTCAGTCCTGGGAGAGGGGAGGGGAGGATCAGGGTCACCCTGAAGGCTCGGTACCAAGGACTGGGCTGCAGCAGAAGCCTGGAGTGTAGGAAGAAGGACCCAGGAAGGAATCAATAAGTCCTAAGGTGAAAAGTGAGCGTACTTTTAGTCTTAGTCACCATCAAGGAAATTGCTGGAAACTACAGCCCAAGGCAAATATAAATTTTGGACTCATGTTCTAAAACAAAGCCCTTCCTAGGTAGTTCCAAGAAAAGGAAATTTAAGAAACAAAGAAAAAAACACCAACACTTCTCATCTGAACCTCTGACCATGTTGTTTTTTTAAACCTTTCCCAGCAATGGTTTGTAACTCACCAACGCTTAGAGACTCACTGCATCAAAGCTCTTGGCTTCTATTCATTTTATCCTTTGTTCTTTTTTTTTTTTTTTTTTTTCTGATGGGAGGCAGGAGGGGTGTAATCTCACTCTGTTGCGCAGGCTGGAGTGCAGTGGTGCAATCTTGGCTCACTGCAACCTCCCCTCCCGGGTTCAAGCGATTCTCCTATCTCAGCCTCCCGAGTAGCTGGGATTATAGGCGCCCGTAACCACCGCTAGCTACTGTTTTAATATTTTTACTAGAGACAGGTTTCAATATGTTGGCCAGGCCGGTCTTGAACTCCTGATCTTGAATGATCCTCCCACCTCACCCTCCCAAAGTGTTGGGATCACAGGCTTGAGTCACCATGCCCAGCCCCAAGTTTTTAAAAAAATGTATTTTTTTTTAATATTTGTGGGTATAAAGTAGATGTATATGTTTATGGGGTACATGAGCTATTTTGGTACAGGCATGCAATGTGTAGTAATCACATCATGGAAAATTGAATATCCTAACTTCTGTACCTTAGAAACATATCAATAAATCTATGTGTTTTTCTTCAGTGATACTGACTGGTTGGGGTTGAAAGTCCTGTCTTCTTGACTTTGTAACCTTGGGGGATTTCTTGCTCTTTTGGCAAGAACCTGTGGATTTAAGCCTTAGACTACTACAGGGAAACCCACGTGTACCACTGAACACTCATTAAAGTCATGCATCACTTAATAGCAGGGATACATCTTGAGGCTGCGCACGGTGGCTCATGCCTATAATCGCAGCAATTTGGGAAGCCAAGGCAGGAGGATTGCTTGCAGTCAGGAGTTTGAGACCAGCCTGGCCAACATGGTGAAACCCGGTCTCTACTGCAAATGCAAATATGAGCTGGGTGTGGTAGCGTGTGCCTGTGATCCCAGCTACTTAGAAGGCTGAGGCAGGAGAATCACTTGACCTGGGAGGTGGAGGTTGTAGTGAGCTGAGATCACACCACTGCACCCCGGCCTGGGCGACAGAGCAAGACACGGTTTCGAAAAGACAAAACAAAACATGGATACATTTTCCGAAATGCCTCATTAGGCAATTTCATCATTATGTGAACATCATAGAGTGTGCTTACACACACCAAGATGGTAGCCTACTAAACACCTAGGCTAGAGAGTATAGCCTACTGCTCCTAAGCTACCTGTATAGCATGTGACGGTACTGAATACTATAGGCAATTGTAACACAGTGCTAAGTATTTGTGTATTTAAACATAAGAAAAGGTATAGTAAAAATACAGCATGAGATAAAAATGATACACCTGTCTAGGCACTCAACCATTGTGGAAGACAGTGTGGCAATTCCTTGAGGATCTAGAAATAGAAATACCATTTGACCCAGCAATCTCATTACTGGGTATATACCCAAAGGATTATAAATCACTGTATTATAAGGACACATGCACACATATGTTTATTGCAGCACTGTTCACAATAGCAAAGACTGGGAACCAACTCTCTGGGGATTTCTACTCTTGAAGGATGACCTGGCTATACCCACTGCTGAGTGCACAATCTGACAGCAGCAGAGACCAGCACTTAGTCCTTGATGTGGCACCATTCTCCAGGGTGATCAGCCAGCTACCTGGTGGCGGGTTGATTACATCGGACTTCCTCCATCACAGATGGGGAAGCATTTTGTTCTTACTAGAACAGACACTGTAGATATGAATTTGTCTTTCCTGTATGTAATGTTTTTGCTAAACTACCATCCATGGACTTATAGAAAGTGTTATCTACCCCCACAGCATACACACAGCGTTGCTTCTGATCATAACTCACTTTATAGCAAAAGAAGTGGGGCAGAAGTCTCATGCTCCTGGAATTCATTGGCCTTACAGTGTTCCCCAACATTTTGAAGCTGCTGGCTTGAAAGACGGTGGAAAGGCCTTTCGAAGCCTCAGTTACAAAGCCACCTCGGGTGGGAATGCCTTGCAGGGCTACGGCAAGGTTCTCCAAAAGACTCTGTATCCTCTGAATCAGGGTTAAATATACGGTGCTATTTCTCTCATAGCCCGAATTTATGGGTCTAGGAATCAAGGGTAAAAATGGGAGTGGTGCCACTCACTATTACCCTTAGTGACCCACTAGCAAAATGTTTGCTTCCTGTTCCCATGACCTTATGCTCTGCTGGTCTAGAGGTCTCAGCTCTCAAAGGAAGAATGCTTCTATCAGGAGACACAACAATGAAATGAAAGTTATGATTGCTCCCTGGCCACTTTGGACTCCTCATTTCTCTGAATCAACAGGCAAAGAAGGGAGTTACTGTGCTGGCTGGGGTGATTGACCCTGACTAGCCAGGGGAAATGGGACTGCTATTCTACAGTGAAGATAAGGAGGAGTATGTGTGGCATACAGGGGCTCTCCTAGGGTGTCTCTTAGTCTACCGTGCCTTGTGATTAATGGCAATGGAAAACTACAACAACCCAGTCCAGGCAGGACTGCTAGCAGCCTAGATCCTTCAGCAATGAAGGTTTAAGTCACTCTACCAGGGAAAGAAACATAATTGGCTACGTGATTGCTGGCGGCAAAGGGAATACAGAATGGGTGGTAGAAGAAGGTAGTTATCAATACCATCTATGACCACATGACCAACTACAAAAACAAGAATTGTAGTTATTCTGAGTATTTCCTCTTTATTTTGTTATGAATATATCTGTGTGTGTACGTGTGTGTAAATATATGTAAATAGCAAAACGACAACAAAAACCTTAGTTTACTGTAACTGTTTTACCTTATAAACCTTTTACTTTTTCAAACTTTTTGACTCTTTTATAACAACACTTATTTTTGTGTTGTTATAAATATTTTTTTCTTTATATCCGTTTTCTATAATCTTGTCTCTTTTTAAAACATATTTCATTTTTAATTTTTAAAACTTTTTTGTTACAAATGAAGAAACAAGCTCACACATTATTAACCTAGGCTGACACAGGGTTAGGATCCATCAGTATGTCACCAGGTGATAGGAATTTTTCAGCTCGATTATTCTTTTATGGGATCACTGTTGTGAATGGTGCCCATCACTGACCAAAATGTCATTATGAAATAAATAATTGTAAATCAGAACCTCTGGGTTCTGGGCCCTAAGCATTGGCATTTTTGAACATTTGTGTGTGTGTGTGTGTATTTTTAGAGACAGGCAAAAAAATACATATTTTTTTATTCCACGCTAGAGTGCTGTGATACAATTGTAGCCCACAATAGCATCAACCTCCTGGGCTCAAGCGATCCTTCTGCCTCAGCTTGGCTAATTTTTTCATTCTTTGTAGGGATGGTGTCTGACTATATTTTTTAATTAGTAGACTTTATTATTTTTTAGTAGTTTTAGGTTTATAGGAAAATCTAGCATAGAGAGTTCCTATCTACCTGTCCTCCTAATTTCTCCTGTTATTGACATCTTGTATTAGTGCGATACATTTGAAGTAATCACTGTGTCGATATGGAAACATTATTATACACTAAGATTTATAGTTTACATTAGGGTCACTCTTGGTGCTGCACATTCAGTGGGTTTGGACAAATGTCTAATGATATGCATCTACCATTGCAATATTATACAGAATACTTTCCCTGTTCTGAAAAATCTTCTGTGCTCTATTGCATTCTTTTCTCTCTCCTCTCCTCTATGTCCCAGGCAACTGTTATCGTTTTACTGTCTCCACGGTTTTGCATTTTCCAGAATGTCATATATTTGGAATCATATAGTATATATCCTTTTCAGATGGGCTTATTTCATTTAGCAATATGCATTTAATATTCCTCTATGTCTTTTCATGACTTGATAGCGCACTTCTTTTTATTGATGAATAATATCCCATTGTCTGGATGTGCCATAGTTTGTTTTGCCATTCACCTATTGAAGGACATCTTGGTTGCTTGTAAATTTTAGTAATTATATGGTTTGGCTGTGTCCCCACCCAAATCTCATTTTGAATTGTAACTCCCACAATTCCCATGTATCCTGGTAGGAACCCCATGGGAGGTAATTCAGTCATGGGAGCTGGTCTTTCCCATGCTGTTCTCATGATAGTGAATAAGTCTCATAAGATCTGATGGTTATAAAAACTGGACTTTCCTTGCACAAGCTCTCTTTTTGCCTGCTGCCATCCATGTAAGACGTGACTTGCTCCTCCTTGCTCTCTGCCATGATTGTGAGGCTTGCTCAGCCATGTGGAACTGTAAGTTCATTAAATGTTTTTCTTTTGTAAATTGCCCAGTCTCAGGTATGTCTTTATTGGCAGTGTGAAAATGAACTAATATAAGCAATTGCGAATAAAACTTCTATAAACATCCCTCTGCAGATTTCTTTGTGTGAACCTACATTTCCAGTCATATGGGTAAATACCTAGGAATAGAATTGCTGGATCATATGGTAAGAGTATGTTTAGCTTTGTGAGAAACTACCAAACTGTCTTTCTAAGTGGCTGCACCATTTTGCATTTCACCAGTAATGAATGAGAGTTCCTACTGCTCCACATCCTGGACAGCATTGGTTGGTATCAGTGTCTTGGAATTCAGCCTTTCTAATAGGTATGCAGTAGTATCTCATTGTTTTAATTTGCAATTCCCTAATGATATCTATGTAGAACATCTTTTCATATGCTTATTTTCCACCTGTATATTTTCTTTGGTGAAGTGTCTGTTCAGATCTTTTGCTCATTTTTAAATTGGGTTGATTATTTTCTTATTGTTGAGTTGGAAGCATTCTTTCTTTGCCTATTTGAGGTACCAAGCCTTTATCAGCTATGTGCTCTGCAAATATTTTCTCCCAGTTTTGTCTTTTCATTCTCTTAATGGTGACTTTTGCAGATCAGAAATTTTTAATGTCAATGAAGTCCAACTTATCAGTTGTTTTTTTTTCTTCAAACATATTGCTGAGTTGAGATCCAATGCTCAAAGAGTAAATATGGCCTGGCTGCACATTTGCTTTACCACTGGTCTCAAAGCATTTCCCTGGGAAATTCATTTCCCTGGATCCTGAGTGGGAAATATGCTGTCGTGTCCTCATGGCAGATGACTGTCTGAAATGCACACACAGTCATGAGAAAGGGACATGGTCAGGTTGATCTGGGATTCAATCCTCCTAAGGTGGACCAGGTGTGGTGGCTCACGCCTATAATCCCAGCACTTAGGGAGGCCTCAGCAGGTGGATAACTTAAAGTCAGGAGTTCAAGACCAGCCTGGTTAGCATGGCTAACATGGCAAAATCCGATCTCTACTAAAAAAAAAAAAAATTAGCCCTCAGGTGTGGTGATGGGCACCTATAATCCCAGCTACTCAAGAGGCTGAGACAGGAGAATCTCTTGAACCTGGGAGGTGGAGGTTGCAGTGAGCCAAGATCACGCCACTGTACTCTAGCCTGGGTGGTAGAGTGAGACTATCTCAGAAAAAAAAAAGTCCTCCTAAGACAAAAAGAATGGACAGGGCTGGAAATGGAAAGGAGAGGGTGAAGACAGAGCACTGGGTTGGACATAGTTGTTACAACAGTTTGGGGCTGAAGGCAGAACCAGTCGTAACTATTTTAGCCTGTGCTGTGCCTTCCACAGCCTGGTCTGAATTTGTATTTTTCTTTTTTTTCTTCCTAAGCTTGTGTCTCCTTCACAAGCTGGGATTCATTGAAAGACTCATGGCTTCTTAAACTATGCACATTTCACTTGCATGATGGAGTTGGGAGCCATGTTTATGGATGGAAAAAGCAAAGCGATTTTAACAGAATGAAGAATGCAAAAGAAAACAAGAATACATAATTGGGCCCTCCCACTGAAGGCGGCCATGTAGTTCCTTAATCTATCCCAGATGTCACAGAGCTCAGCAGGGAGTGGAGAATCTGTCCCGTGAGACCAGCATGCCCTGAGTTGCAATAAAAATGCCCACAGAGATCACAAAGTGGGAGAAGGGTCTTTTCCTCTGCAGTCACGGATTCACGTCTTTTCAGTCTTGGGACATCCCGCTGGGTGATCCTTATTCTTTTTGTCCTGTTGCCTCAGATCCTATTAGAGATCTCAGGGAGGTACCTGGGAACGCAAATTCTCTGAGCTACTGGAGCAATGATGCAGTCTCTCTTTGTGTCTTTGGGAATTTCAGTGTGGAAACACAATTGGTTGGTAGTTGAAAGAAGGTTACGACAGCCCCTGAACTCACACAGCAGGTGGTGCTGACTGAATCAGAGCTAGACCACTTAAAATCATCTTTCCTCAATTTTCTTTTGTTAAGGTGATGATAAAATACACGTAACATGAAACTTACCACTGTCACCATTTTTTAAGTGTATAGTTCAGTGCATCATCCAAAAGACCACCATGGTGGCTGAAGAGTAGAGGGGAGAGTGTTACTGGCAATATCAATTTGCAAACCAGGAAAAGATAGACTCCTGCATGGACTGAAGCTGCTTGCTCTTTGAAGAGGGGAAGGGCAGGTTGGGTTTTATGTCTTACGATGTCTATATTACACAACAGTCATCCATATTCAACAGATTTGGGGAAAAGCTATACATATTTATAAGGATGAGGTTGAGCACATATGCAATAGATAAACATACATGTAACATACATCCCAGTTCACTTTGGGGTGAGGTTTTAGCACTAAAATGAGGCAGATATCCCAGCACTTTGGAAGGCTACGGTGGGAGGATCACTTGAGGCCAGGAGTTCAAGACCAGCCCGGGAAACATAATGAGAATATGTTGCTATAAAAAATTAAAATTAGCCATGTGTGGTGGTATGCACCTGTGGTGCCAGCTGCCTGGGCGGCTGAGGCAGGAGGGACACTTGAGCTGTCTTGAAAAAAACAAAATGTGGAATTTGAGGCTGCAGTGAGCTGCAATTGCACCATTGCACTTCCCCCTGGGTGATAGAGCGAGACCGTGTCTCTAAAAATAAAATTAAAAAATAAGGTGGAATTTGGTAATATGTATCAAAAAGTGATGTATAGGACACAGAGACGGTTTGTGCACAGACTGCATGAGCTGCTGAAACTGGCGTAAGGTCTGCAGTTGTTCATCAGGAAAGGATGTTTGTCCCACCAGTCCTCTGTCCGACTGAGTTGTAGTGGTCTGGGCTGTAAACCAGAATTAGGAAGAGTATGGTAATTTGCCTGAGAGCTCCTGTTGCATAGGAGTTTAGCAGGAGTGTGGTTTTCCCTGTAGCCATAGGAATTTAGAAATTTGCCCTGCCAGCTGGGTCCTGAACCCGTGACCTGTAGGTAACTTCTGTTTCCTTAACCTTAGGCTTTCTCTGAGTTGACAAAAGGGCACCTGTTTTGGTGTCTCAGATCACAAGTGGCATCAAATACATTGCATTGTTGTGCAGCCGACACCGCGATCCGTCTCCAGAACTCTTCCATCTTGCAAAACTGAATCTCTGTACCCACGAAACAACTCCCCATTCTCTTCTCTCCCCCCAGCCCTTGGCAACCGCCATTCTGCTTGTTCTCTCTATGCATCTGACTATGCTAGGGACCTTGTAGGAGTGGGATCATATAGTATTTGTCTTTCTGTGGCTAGCTTATTTCACCGATTATAATGTCTCCAAGATCCAGTCATGTTGTGGCATGTGTCAGGATTTCCTTCCTTTTTAAAGTGGAAGCACATTCCGTGGTATGGCCAGACTGCACTTGGCTCAGCCATCTGTCTATCAGGGAAAATTTGCGTTGTTCACACCTTTGGCTATTGAGAATAATGCTGCTATGAGCATGGGTGTGCAAATGTCTGTTCTAGACTCTGCTTTCAATTCTTTTGGGTAAATATGCAGAAGTATAATTGCTGGCTCCTAGGGTAGTTCTAAGTGTAATTATTTTGTAGGACTGAGTACTGTTTTCTAAAGCAGCTGCACCATTACATTTCCTCCAGCGGTGTTCAAGAATTCCGGTTTCTC
Source organism: Plecturocebus donacophilus (assembly GCA_004027715.1). NCBI lineage: Eukaryota > Metazoa > Chordata > Mammalia > Primates > Pitheciidae > Plecturocebus > Plecturocebus donacophilus. The sequence continues at coordinate 58,651 of PVKP010006502.1, forward strand.
TGCATTCTCACCACTGAATGCATAAACTTTTTTTAAAACATAGCAGTCATTCTAATGGGTGTGAAAGTCATATCTCATTTGATTTTGATTTACATTTCCCTGATGATTAGTGATTTGGAGCAGCAATCCATGTGCTTATTAGCATTTGTGTATCTTCTTTGGAGAAATGTTTATTCAAGTTATTTGTGTGTTTTTTTTTTTTTTGTAAGATGGAGTCTCACTCTATTGCCCAGGCTGTGCAGTGGTGCCATCTTGGCTCACAGCAACCTGTGCCTCTAGGGTACAAGCGATTCTCCTGCCTTAGCCTCCTGAGTAGCTGGGATTACAGGTGCCCACCACCATGCTCAGCTAATTTTTGTATTTTTAGTAGAGATGGGGTTTCATCATGTTGGCCAGGCTGGTCTCGAACTCCTGACCTCAAATGATCTACCTGTCTTGGCCTCCCAAAGTGCTGGGAATACAGGCTTGAGCCACGGTGCCTGACCCCTTTGCCTATTTTGAATTGGATTGTTTGTTTTCTTCTTATTGAGTTGTAGGCATTCTCTAAATATTCTGTATATTAACCCCATATGAGATACATTATTTACAAATATTTTCTCTCATTGTATGTGTTATACTGTTTTGATTTCAGCTCAGATTCAAGACATATTGAGTTTAATTTTTAACCATCTTGAACTTTGAAGGCTGCCCAGTCTTGGCCATGCCTCCCCTCTGTGTTTTGTAGATTTTGTCAGGGGCCTGTCTCTGGGTCGACCCATCTTATTGAAGTTAGGCTGCAAGCACACAACATTTTTGGAGTAAATAGTTGGAATCCAATAGTTATTGGATTCTTCTATGGCACTTAGCATTTTGTTGGCTATTAGTTAAAACCTGTTCCTGGGTTTGGATGACTCATTTATTGTATTTATTTTATTTATAAGAGAGAGAGAGAGAGAGAGAGAGAGAGAGAGAGAGAGAGAGAGAGAGAGAGAGAGCAATTTACCTAAACCCTTACAATTAGCCTCTTTGATAATTTACAAATTTAGGAGAAAATGAAGTGATTGGATTTCTCCTTCTCAGCCTTAAAATCTCTAAGGCATTTAACATTCTTCGAGGATGTGCAGATAGGCCACCTGGATGTATTGTCACTGAGCATAGAAGGTGGCTCCTACCATCTGTAGAATAGGAACCATAATTGCTGCTTCTCTCAAAACGTTTGTGCAAAACCCACAAAGTTCTCTTAATACCCACTGGGAGGAGCACCCAGTTTTCTGTCCAAACATCTCAGCATGTTTCTCCTTTTCCTCTTCTCCTTTAAAAATGTTTGTTTTAAAATCATTATACCTGGTTCTCTACTCAAGCATTTCAGCCGTGGCTGAACTGGGGTAGAAATTGTAGTCTATTATGTTCAGCTGCTCAGAAATGGCAACCTTAAAAAAATGGAGACGGCACTTCTGAACAACAACAAAAAAAAGATTTTCAAACCAAACTTGACATCAAGTCCTGATGTAAATGTGAAAACTAGAAGCTTTTCCTGACTGATTGCTAAAGCAGAACTGGATACCACATTTCGTTTTAATTCAAAGGGGACTTAAAAATGAGTCAGTGTCACTTTTAAAATATTAGTTTTTGTTTCATGTTTTGTTCAAACTTAGGAAGACCTGGGCTGGGCGTGGTGGCTTACGCCTGTAATCCCAGCATTTTGGGAGGCCAAGGCAGGTGGATCACTTGAGGCCAGGAGTTCGAGACCAACCTGGCCAACATGTTGAGACCGCGTCTCTACTAAATATACAGAAATTCACCAGGCGTGAAGGCGCACGCCTGTAATCCCAGCTACTTGGGAGGCTGAGGTGCAAGAATCACTTGAATCCAGGAGGCTGAGGTTGCAGTGAACCGAGATCATGCCCCTGCACTCTAGCCTGGGGGACAGAGAGAGACTCCTTCTCAAAAAAAAAGAAAAAGAAAAAAGAAAGAAAGAAAAGAAAGAAGAAGAAGACCCCGCAGGGGCAAAGGGAAAGCTTTTCCTTTGCTCTTGGAGGGTTCCTTGAAAAATCAATTGACAAAGACTGATGATTAGGAGAAAAGGCATGCACACTCATTAGCACGCACAAGGGGGGAGTCACAGTGATGACCCCGTATCCCAATGGGGCCCAAGTGCCTACATGGCCTCACCTCAGAGGGCAGGGAGAGATGGGGAATATCGGTACTTTGGTTAAGGGGCAATAAACGATTACCTGGGAGAACAAATGGATGGGGGAATAGAGATTAACTTGTAAATAGTTATTTTAGGAAATTGAATGAGCCTGAGAGACAAACATGATTTTGTAACAGGGTCCAGTCAGGTCTGGTGACATTCTTGCTCCTTTTGACTGCAATAGATAATGAGATAACGGGGAGAAGAAGGAAAAACGATTCCTGGTGGGTCTGTCTGGCCTTTCTGTAGGTAGGGGAGAAGTCTCTTCCAGTGTCTGTTGATCTCGAAGGGCAAAATACACATTTTACAAGGGAGCCATGCTTCTGAGTGGAATTTGCTATGCTCCTTCAACTCAAAACTTATTCTGCACTGGGAGAGCTGGTCTTCCTGTTGCAAAGCACCAAATGCATGGCTTTCTACTAAATTTTAAAAATAATACACTTCGGCCGAGTGCGGTGGCTCACCCCTGTAATCCTAACACTTCAGGAGGCCGAGGCGGGTGGATCACCTGAGGTCGGGAGTTTGAGACCAGCCTGACCAACATGGAGAAACCCCGTCTCTACTAAAAATACAAAATTAGTTGGGCGTGGTGGTGCATGCCTGTAATACCAGCTACTCGAGAGGCTGAGGCAGGAGAATCGATTGAACCCAGGAGGCGGAGGTTGCGGTGAGCTGAGATCGTGCCATTGCACTCCAGGTTGGGCAACAGAAGTGAAATTCTGTCTCAAAAAAAAACACAACACTTTGACTGGGTGTGGCCACTCATGCCTGTAATCCCAACACTTTGGGAGGCTGAGGTGGGTGGATCACCTGAGGTCAGGAGTTCGAGACCAGCCTGGCCAACATGGTGAAACCCTGCCTCTACTAAAAGATATAAAAAATTATCTGGGCGTGGTGGTGTGTGCCTGTAATCCCAGCTACTCAGGAGGCTAAGGCAGGAGAATTGCTTGAACCCGGGAGGCAGAGTGGGCCAAGATTGTGCCATTGCACTTCAGCCTGGGAACAGAGTGAGACTCTGTCTCAAAAAAATAATAATAATGATACACAATTATTGAATCAAAACTTTATAAAAAGGAGCAACAATGTTCTAACAAAAGGTTAATTTAATTTCATCTGTCTTAGGAAACATGCTGAGCATATGACGGAGTCCTAGGATATCCGCGTGCATATATTCCAAATACATAAAATACTGTGTCTGAGCATAAACAAGCTGTGTACGTCTCTTTGTTCCTCAGGAATATTGCATGAAATGCACTTGTTTGCGGAACAAATCAATTGCTGTAATTTTTGCATTTACTTATCAGTCTATTCCCTGTTCTTCATCTGAAAAGAAGAAATACGAGAATTTTTATTTCCGCAGTATGTTTTTTGGGTGGGTAGCTGTTGTTGCAGCAGGAATCCTGAACCTCTGAAAGTTTGTTTTCGAACACTGCTTATGCTGTGACGATCATTTTATTAGACTTCGTTGGCCGAGGAGTACATTCAAGTGTGCTGAACTGTTCCTTGATCTCTCCAGCCCCGCCCCAGGTTCCAGGGACTCACTTGCTCTTTTCAAAGGCTGGCAGAGGGATAAGTTTTACAATAGGCTGGTGTTTCCAAAGGTTAGGGGTCTGACATCACACAAGGCCTAAGTCCATAATCCTTTTTGTTGGAAAAAAAAAAAAAATCTTTGCATCTTTGCTCAGGACCCGTCATTGCATTCTGTCTGGTCTCTGTTTCCAGATGTGTAACACAGGATGATGGCATGAGATGATTTTGGCATTCCTTCTAGTTCCCTTCTGATGATTCCGTGAGAGATAGGGAAATATTCCTGGAGCTGTGAGGACCATTTAAAATGAAGGGATTTTGGCCAGGCATATGCCTGTAATCCCAGCACTTTGGGAGACTGATGCTGAGGTGGGTGGATCACCTGAGGTCAGGAGTTCAAGACCAGCCTGGCCAACATGGTGAAACCTCATCTCTACTAAAAATACAAAAATTAGCCTGGTGTGGTGGCGCAAGCCTGTGATCCCAGCTTCGCAGGAGATTGAGGCTGTAGAATTGCTTGTACCTGGGAGGCGGAGGTTGCAGTGAGCCGAGATGGCACCGCTGCACTCCAGCCTGGGCGACACAGCAAGACTCTGTCTCCAAAATAAATAAGTAAAATGAAGAGTTTTTGCCTGGCATTCAGCTTTTAAAAATAAATTTATTAGAGGAAATTAAATGAGATTAATCTTGTCCCTGTCAATGTCAGGGACCCTAAGGTGAAATTAGGACATTAAAAAATGTCTTAATAGAAGTGGCTTAAAATCAGAAGTATTCAATGCTTTCATAAAAAAGCAGTGGTGGAGACAGTGTTTTCCAAGGAAAACATGACTAGGTTTCACTTCTGGTCCTTGTCCTGGCACCAAGAAGAAGCTCTTGCTGGATTAAAGCACCCCGGAGCCAGGTGCGGGGTAAGGTGTGATGTGTGTGTGAGCCCAGGTTCTGAGTGAGCGTAGCTTGACTTTTGTGCTCGCCCTAATGCCATTTTTTCCCCTCCTGCCATCAGCATCCAAGTGACCAGCTAGGCCTATAGTTTATCCAGGGCTGGTGTGATTTCGAGTAAACTTCAGCTGTCAGAGTTGCTAGCAGAAAGTGGTTATTTAGTCTGTTTCAACATCTGGGGCAAAAAGCATCATTGTTGTTTATGGCAGAAAATGGATGTAGTGAGAGCTACAGCAGATTAGCCATAGTGGGTCAAGCTCAGGATGCAGGCAGGAGCACGGGCTGGGATTTTAAACTCCCACCCCACCCCTCATTCTTATGGCCATTTCTGCATCAGGACATTCATCTTTTTATTGAATCTCATCTGATACTGTCACTAATGACTATCCCTGCGTTAAATTCAATGCGAGCACTGAAATACCCGTAAGGCTTCCATATGGAAGCAAACCTCCTACTGCATTCCTTTTGAGTTCTGAAAGTTACAAGCTGGGGGTCCAGGAGCTCTCTCAACCCTCAACATGCCCCAGACGATGCCAGGCATAATGGCTGTCCATGGTGACAACGATTTCCTGGAGCTGCACAAATTGCCCAAAGAAATAGCTCATATTCAAAGAATGGTTCTCCCAGCCAGGGGTTATCTCTCAGTGCTTTGCTGATTCTCTCCTGGCTTTTGCTTGTCCTTATTTAGTCCACCATGCTCCCTCATCGTAATTGTCACTGCTGCTTTTTAAAAAGGGACTATTGGCTGGGCACGGTGGCTCACGCCTGTAATCCCAGCACTTTGGGAGGTTGAGGCAGGTAGATCACTTGAGGTCAGGAGTTTGAGACCAGCCTGACCAATATGGTGAAATCTGGTCTCTACTAAAAATACAAAAATTAGCTGAGCATGGTGGCACACACCTGTAATCCCAGCTACTCAGGAGGCTGAGACACGAGAATCCCTTGAACTTGGGAGGTGGAGGTTGCAGTGAGTTGAGATCACACCACTGCACTCCAGCCTGGGTGACAGAGCGAGACTCCATCTCTAAAAAATAAAAAATAAGTAAATAAAAAGGGACTCTTCACTACCCCCTGCACTCACTGGCAGTCCTCATGCCAACCCAGCCTGCACTCTGTCACCAGACTCACCTTCAGGATGGACAATCCTTTTGCTCCATTGCAGGCCTCCTGCTGCCTTGAAAATGAAGTCAAAATCCATACCATGACGTGCAAACACTGTACAGTGTGTGTGATGGTGAATTTTCTGTGTCAACTTGACTGGGCTAAGGGGTGCCCAGATAGCCGGTAAAGCATGATTTTGTAGGTCTCCTTCACTGATGTGGGCAGGTACCCTCCAACTCATTCAGGGCTTGATAGAACAAAATGGTGGAGGAAGGGCGAATTTGTTCTCTCTGCTTGATCTGAGCCACCCACCTTCACCTGCCCGCGGGCATCGGTGTTCCTGTTTCTCCAGCCTTTGGACTTGGTCCGGGGCTCACACCATCAGCCTCCTGGCTGCTCTCACACTGGGATGACGCCACAAGCTTTCCTGGGTCTCCAGCTTTCAGATGACAGATTGTGGGACTTCTCGGCCTCTGTAATTGTGTGAGCCAGTCCCTCCTAAGAAATATCTTTCTCTACATCTGTATAAATATATCAATCAATCAAAATATCTCTATCTATAAAGCTCCTTTGTTCTTTTCCTCCGGGGGAACCCAGGCTAATGTAGCATGGCCCAGCCTATTTCTCCCTGCTCCACAGATTCCCTCCCTACAACCAGCACTGCTCACTTCCTATCACTTCCTACCAGACTTTCCTTGCCTTTGTTCCCTCTGTCCCTCTGTTTTCGGCGTACCTGCTGACCCGCATCTCTGCCTGCTCACGGGTTACCCATTTCCACGCTCCAGCTCAGACCTGTGCTGTTTTCAAGATTTTTGTTACCTCTGAAGGTGAGGCAGAGAACCTCCACAGCACGTGGAACGTGCTTATGCCTCATTTATGGTAATCATACCTACCTCCTATTATTAGGCTGGTGCAAAAGTAATTGTGGGTTTTGCCATTACTTTCAATGGCAAAAACAGCAATTACTTTTGCACCAATCCCAAACAAGTTATTTGTGCTTATGTCTCTGCCTCAAAGGGGGCAGGAGAACACGTTCAAATTTGTCATTCCCTGAAAGCCAACATCTATTTTGCATGAGGTCACTCTGAGTCAGCAGGGATACAGTAGAATGAAAGTCAGGCGGGACTGGAGCTGAGTAATGGCAGTGGGACCTTGGTCAGGTCAAGTGTGTTTTTGAGCCCGGGCACGCCCACATATAAGATGAGTATGACAGCATGTTTCTCAAGGGGCTGCTATATGGCTCCCATGAGAGAATATCCATGAAGTATGATCATCAAAGGATGACATACAATGCACATATGAAATATAAACAGTAAATATTTAAATAATTCAGTTTAAAAGTTTGCAAATGGTTTCCAGAAATCTCCAGCACACAGATATTCCGAGAATCCTCCCGGATTAGCAGAGCTTTGTTCACCCCTGCCATGTCACTTCGTTCTCCTTTTGCTAAAATGACTCTTTCAGTTCGGCCTTTGATCGCAGAATTAAAGACACAGGCTGAGGCAGGCGGATCACCTGAGGTCAGGAGTTCGAGACCAGCCTGACCAACATGGAGAAACCCCGTCTCTACTAAAAATACAAAATTAGCTGGGCGTGGTGGTGCATGCCTGCAGTCCCAGCTACTTGGGAGGCTGAGGCAGGAGAATTGCTTAAACCTGGGAGGCGGAGGTTGTGGTGAGTTGAGATCTCGCCATTGCACTCCAGCCTGGGCAACAAGAGTGAAACTATCTCAAAAAAGAAAAAAAATAGACACAGAGAACTGACCTTAGTAGATTTTGACCTCTCTGACCTCTCTCCTAGCAAAGCCACCATGATTAAAGTGGGCTTTGGAGTACTACTGCATGAATGATTTGTGTTCGTGCAAATAAAAATTACTCTGAGTACACGTTATTTTAAATCTTGGTGTTGGTATTTCTTTTTTTTTCTTTCTTTCCTTTTTTATTTTTTTTTTGAGGAGGGGGACGAAGTTTCACTCTGTCTCCCAGGCTGGAGTGCAGTGGCGTGATCTCGGCTCATTGCAGCCTCTGCCTCCTGGGTTCAGGCAATTCTCGTGCCTCAGCCTCCTGAGTAGCTGGGACTGCAGGCACGCACCACCTTGCCCAGCTAATTTTTGTATTTTTCATAAAGACAGGGTTTTGCCATGTTGGCCAGGCTGGTCTCAAACTCCTGACTCAAGCAATCCACCTGCCTTGGCCTCCAAAAGTGCTGAGATTACAGGCCTGAGCCACCGTGCCCAGCCCTTGGTATCTGCATTTCTAGAACAAAAGTTGAATTAGGGCTGGGTCACTGTGTGGCAAGTGGCCTCACAGCAATAAAGGTACGAAATTGTAGAAACAGTCTAGGGAGAGTCCCTTCGAGACAGACGTCAGGAACTCCCTGTGCATGAGGAGACAGCGGCTGCACAGGCCTGAGCACCAGGCAATGAATGCATTTTGCAGAGGAATAAAACAGCTTTCAAGAACACCTTTGTATTTGTCCTAGAAGCAAAGTCTTTAGAAAGTGGCCGTTTCTACTTGCATCATCCCTGTTCCTTCAAGGCTATCGTAAGAGGAAGAAAAACAGATTCTGGAACACAGTAGTTTACAAATTGTTTGCAGCCAAATTAGATTTTGGCCTACGATTAATTCCTGGGCTAGCATGGCAAACTTTCCAATTGCATAAACACAGAGCCCTGTGTTATTTCCAAAACACGTGGTACTTTCTCTGAAAATGATTCTGGATTCCAGGCCATAGAAAATCTGAAGGAACTGTTCTGTTGCCTTTTCTGGGACCCAGTTAGGTTGGGAGAAGGCTGGGTTGGGAGGTCTCAGGAGAGGAGAAAGAAGAGTTGGCCATGAGCTGGTGAAGCAGTAGGGGCAACGAGGTAGCCCTTTCTAGCTCCTCTTTCAGGGACTGAGGGAATGTAGGTTGGTGCAGCCATTATGGAAAACAATATGGAGGTACTAAAGAAATTAAAAATCAACTACCATATGCCCCAGCAATCCCTCTTTGGGCATATATCCAAAGGAAATGAAATCCCCACTTCGTGAAGATCTCTTTACTCTCAGGTTCAATGAAGCATTATTCCTACCAGCCAAGATATGGAAACAACCAAAGTGTCCATCAGTGGATGAATAGATAAAGAAACTGTAGTATATACATACAGTGGAATATTATTCAACCTTAAAAAAGAAGATCCAGCTATTTACCTCAATGCAGATGAACCCAGAGGACAATACGCTAAGTGAAATAGACCAGATTCAGAAAGAAAAATATTGTATTATCTAATTTTCATGTGGAATCTAAAAAAGTATATCAAATACTGTATATAGGCACACCATCTCACTTATCTCACCTACATGTGGAAAATTGAATACTGTTTACAATATTACATGATTGCTCACATGTGGGAAAAAAAATCAGATACTTCATATGGAGGTAGAGAATAAAACAGTGGCTACCAGGGTTGGGAAGGGTAGATGGGGAGAAGAGATGGGGACATGGAGGTCAGCGGATACAAAGTAGCAGATACATAGGATAAACATGTCTAGGAATGTTATGTAGGACATGAAGACCATCACTAATAAAATTGTACTGTATTTGCAGTTCCTGCTAGATGAGTAGATTTTAGCTGCTCTTGCCACCCAAAATTAAACAAAAGAGTAATTATGTGAGATCATGGTTGAGTTAATTTGCTTCACTATAGTAACCATTTGACTATCCATATGTACCCCATAGCATCCTGTCGTATACCTTAAATATATACAATAAAAGTTATATTTAAAAACACACACACAGATGTAGACGAGTTGGAAGTTAGAATTCCACTTGATGAAAGAGTAAGTCACCAAGTCATCAGCTCTCTGTGATGTCATTTACCGTGGCTGCATTGACTTGGTAATTTCTCCAAAACAGTAACAGAGGACCCTAGTGAAGGCTGACTGCATCACTGGGGTTTTTGCATGGCTCGTCATAGCCCCGTGCACTGAATCACCTCTTGAGGCTGTTTCTAGCTCTACGATCTATAACTCTATGAACCACCTTGATTTATTATGGCTTGTAAGAGTCACTGGCCACATATTTTATTGTCACTTGGCACATAAAGGATCAGAGAGGTTAATTGAATAACCCTGGCCCCGCAGCAAGACAACGTTCATTCTGCAACCACACGGGGTATTTGAAGCTGAGAGCCCACTCCCTCACCCACCTTTCTTTGTTGATCAATTGTGTATAATGGAGGAAGAGTGATAATTCATCATCCAAATCAACACTGTTAAGAGTACATGGGGATACCATTAATAGTCAGGCTGAGACAACAGGCGTAAACCATGACATACGGGCATGTTCAGCAGAGGGGGGGAGTAAGGTAGATTTTTATGAGGGCATCAATGGCTCTTAAATATGAATTCTACAGAATTCATGGGGCACTTTACATTTACAACCATTTGTATTGCTTGCCACCCATAAAAACCCTCCCGTGTGGCTAGGTTGTCTGCTCTTGTCCTTAAAGGAAGTGCATGATGAAGTTGCCCCACCCTCAGCCCCAGTCACAAGTAGAACAGCCTCAAATTCCAAATGGGTTTAGTACCCCTCCTATGAATACCACAATCTCCAATAAAGCGATAACGATTAGTTATCTGCTCTGGTTCCAAGGGAGCAGAGCCTCCGTGGGAGCTTTCTTTGGTGCGCCCCAGGGGTACACCTTGTTTTGCTTGACCTCTCTCCCTTCTTTCCACCCAGAGCAAATTGTGGGTGGATGTCGGATTGTACCCTGCAGAATGCAAATGGGTCTCCCCTCGATTGCCTTCCCAGCCTGGCTCTTACTGTGTGGATAGAATAATTCTCTATCAGAGATTAAATCACAATTGCAGGATAGCCCTTGCCTCCAAACCTATAATTGTCCCTTCTTCACCAAACACTCTTTGGTCTTACTGTGTGGATAGAATAATATCTCTATCAGAGATTAAATCACAATTGCAGGATAGCCCTTGCCTCCAAACCTATAATTGTCCCTTCTTCACCAAACACTCTTTGGTCTTGGCCAAGGATTGTCTATTCCTGGGAGAGACGATGCACCAGTGTAGGTAGGAGCAGGGTCTTTGCTCCAGATGCAGGTGCAAGTCCAGATGCTGCCTACTCCTAGTTTATTTATTTATTTACTATGGTGTCTCACTGTGTTGCCCAGGCTGAAGTGCAGTTGCATGATCTCGGTTCACTGCAACCTCTGCCTCCCAGGTTCAAGCGATTCTCCTGCCTCAGCCTCCCGAGTAGCTGCGATTACAGGCACCCGCCACCATGCCTAGCTAATTTTTTGTATTTTTAGTAGACATGGGGTTTCACCATGTTGGCCAGGCTGGTCTCGAACTTCTGACCTCAAGCGATCCACCCACTTTGGCCTCCCAAAGAGCTAGGATTACAGGCATGAGCCACCACACCCAGCCAAGTTTAATATTTTAACCCTCAGTTTTCTCTTCTGTCGAATGAGGAAGACAAGGCCTGTTTTATAGGGTTGTCATAAAGATAAATTCAGTATTGTGTGTAAAGCTTTCAGCTCACTGCCTGGCTCATACTGGGCCTTTGCAAATATAGAAGTTTTGACCCCAAAGCAGCAGCCTTACCACTCAGCAGGTGAGGGAGCTTGGTCCACAGAGCAACCTGCAGAGTCCAGGACTGGTACTTGATCATGTCTTAGATTTTCTCCACTTGCTCTTTTATTTTAGCGACATGGACTCTGCAGAACTGAGCTAACCTGTGCACTCTGAGAGTTCAGATCCCATGTTTCTCATTTTTCCCTTACCCATAGCTACTGAGGTCACATATTTTTTTTTTTTTTTTTGAGACAGAATCTCACTCTGTTGCCCAGACTGGAGTGCAGTGGTACAATCTCAGTTCACTGCAACCTCCGCCTCCCAGGTTCAAGCGATTCTCCTGCCTCAGCCTCCTGAGTAGCTGGGATTACCGGTGCATGCTATTACACCCGGCTGATTTTGTATTTTTAGTAGAGATGGGGTTTCACCATGTTGGCCAGGCTGGTCTCAAACCCTTGACCTCAGGTGATCCACCTACCTTGGCCTCCCAAAGTGCTGGGATTACAGGTGTGGCTGGGATCTTGGCACCCAGCCAAGATCATATTTTCTGAACCCCAAATTAAAGTGCATAGCCTACGGCTGGGCACAGGGGCTCATGCCTGTAATCCCAGCACTTTGGGAGGCCAAGGTGAGAGGATCACTTGAACCCAGGAGGTCAAGGCTGCAGTGAACTATGATAGCTCCAGCACTCCAGCCTCGGTGATGGAAGCTAGACCTTGTCTCTAAAAATAAAATAAGCGTGATCATAACAAGTAATGTCATGAACACTGTGTCATACAATCCAGAAAGTATGGTTTTCTTAGCCATTGTGTTTTTTACTTTGTTGGCCATCAATCAGTCAATCAACAAATGCCCATGAAATAATGGATGGATCAGTCAGACGTCATCACTACCATCATAGCATATATACAGCTTTTGCAACCAGTCAAGTTCCAGCAGGAAACAGATGGCCCCCAAATTAGAATAATTCAAGGAGAGCTTAATAAAGGGGCTAGCTATGAAAGTGTGGGTGAGATGTAGAACACCCACCAGGGATACTAGTAATGGTGAAAGAGCTGCACTCCTACACCCAGAGGGCTGACAGGAGGAAGCAGAAACAAACAGGAACTGGAAGCACAGCCTTTCATAGGAAAGACTGCCTTGAAGGGAGCCTTGACCTTTAGTGACCTGAAGGTGAGAGCCGGTGGAGTCTCTTGACCTCACTCTCCTCCCTCACTCAGATCTGCTAGTGACCCCCATCGACTAAACCCAGGGAGAAGCCAGAGGACAAAGGAACACATTGCCAACAGGTGTGATCAATCAACAGGCAGAAGGAGAAGGATGGGTCGCATGGAGGATACTGGATACGTGTGCTGTCTCTGAGATACCAGGTATCTCTCTCCTTCCTTCCTCCCTTCTTTCCTTTCTTCCCTCCTTCCCTTCCTTCCTTCCCTTCTTCCTTATCTCCCTCCTTTCCTCCTTCCCTTCCCTTGTCCTTCCTTCCTTCCATCCTTCTTTCTTCTTTTTTTCTTTTTATTTCTTTTTTTGAGACGGGGTCCTGCTCTGTTACCCAGGCTGGAGTGTCGTGGTACAAGCTCAGCTCACTGCAGCCTCCACCTCTCCAGGCCCAAGTAATCCTCCCGCCTCAGCTTCCTGAATAGCTGGGTTATAGGAATTCACTACCACACCCAGCTAATTTTAAAAAAATTGTAGAGATGCGCTTTTGCTATATTGCCCAGGCTGGTCTCAAACTCCTGGGCTCAACCTCCTGCTTCAGCTTTCCAAAGTGCTGGGATCACAGGTGTGAGGCACTGCACCTGGTCAAGGTATCTTTTCTTAAACAAAAATTAAAAGCAAAAAATATGATCAGAGGCTTTGTTCCCTTAAGTAGTTCCCTACCTGGATGTCACCACCTTCACCTTCCTGCCCTCTTCCCTGAGACGCTTTCCTCGTACTTACCTCTCATTACCTTCAGGCTAGGAGGTGTCCTTCTTAGGACTCCTGAGTGCATTGCTCTAAACTCTACCCTAGCACTGCCCAGTTTGCGATGATCAGTTTCCTTCTCTAGGAGCTTCTTCTTCTTTCTTTTTTGAGACAGGGTCTTACTCTCTTGCTCAGGCTGGAGCGCAGTGATGTGATCTCGGCTCCCTGCAGCCTTGATCTCCTGAGCTCAAGCAATCCTCCCACCTCATCCTCCTGAGGAGCTGGGACTTCAGGTGCATACTACCACGCCTAGCTAATTTTTGTATTTTTTGTAGAGAGGAGGTTTGGCTATGTGGCCTAGGCTGGTCTCGAACTCCTGAGCTCAAGCAGTCTGTCTGCCATTACAGGCATGAGCCACCACACCTGGCCAGCAGGAGCTTCTTGAGGACAGGTCCATGTGTTAGTTCTCCTCGTATCTCCCACTCTAGCCCAGTGACATGCACATAGTAGGAGCTCAGTCAATGTTTGTTGAATAAATGAAATGAAATGTTTCCCATGAAATGAAAGAATGCTTGCCCTTAGATGATGATAAAGTCCTCCCTTGGTTTTCTAGCCCAGAATCAACCCCCTGCCCCAGCAAATATCTGTTTTCTCCGTTAGAGTAGCAGGCATGTTCAGAAAGAGGTCAAAGGGCATTGGTGGATTTGAACATCTGGATTGCGTTAGCAGCGGCTGTGGGAAGCCGAAAACCAGCAGGAAGGTGTGGGTGGAGAGGGTGGTCAGACTGGGGAATGATGTCTGGAAAATGAAAACTCTGTTTCCTAATTCCTTGTAAAGAAAGCTTAATTCACATTCAAATGCTGGGCAACATCCCTTTGCTTTCTGGAGGCTCTGACAAAAGAGACACTAAAATGGTGTGTGTCCCGTTCTGAAGATCAGCGGCCTTGACAGGAGGCTTGGGAAGGCTGGACGACGGGAAATCTTTTTGGTGGGTTTATTGTTTATTGGTGGTGGTTCACTTTTGGTCAGTTGTGTGTGCGTGTATTTATGTGTGTACATGCGTGTGTGTGTGTATGCATGCCTTTGTGTGTGTATGTGTGTGTGTGTATTAGTCAGACTTCTCCAGAGGGACAGGACTCATAGGATCGATGGACATGTGAAGCGGAGTGTATTAAGGAGGATCGACTCACGGGATCACAAGGTGAAGTCCCACAATAGGCCATCTGCAGGAGCTGAGGAGCAGGGAAGCCAGTCTGAGTCCCCAAACCTCAAAAGTAGGGAAGCCGGCAGGGACGCCTTCGATCTGTGACAAACCACTGGTGTAAGTGCCAGAGTCCAAAAGCTGAAGAACCCGGAGTCTGATGTTCAAGGGCAAGAAGCATCCCGCACAGGAGAGAAACGAAGGCCGGAAGACAAAGCAAGTCAACTCCCAACTTCTCCTGCCTGCTTTACTCTAGCCACGCTGGCAGCTGATTAGATGGTACCCAACCAGATTGAGGGTGGGTCTGCCTTTCCCAGTGCACTGACTCAAACGTTCATCTCCTTTGGCAGTACCCTCACAGACACACCCAACATTAATATTTTGCATCCTTCAATCCCATCAAGTTGATAGTATTAACCATCACAGTGCATGTGTGTGGCTGTGTGTGTGTGTGTGTGTGATTGTGGATGCACGCATGTTTGTGTGTATGTACAGGGGCTAACCCAGTCTTTATGGTCTAGAAGTGGTTCTATCAGGCTCTATCTAGCAATAAGAATTGAGCAGAGAAACATTTAGAGGCAGAAATGGAATGAGAATGGAAGAAAATAACTCATGGGAGCACTTTTCATGATCACCTGCACCCCCCACCCAGCCCTCCCACTCTTCCACCACCCACCCATCTGTCCTTCTTTTGCTGGTTTTCCTGGATTCTCCAGGCAGACTTGAAATGGTCTGTGGGGTGAGGTCACTCCACAAACAACAAATATTTGCTCAGTGATCACTGCGTACAAGGTGACAGAGTTCCAAGCATTGTGTTGGTTTTTTATTTGCACACAAGTGCCTGGGTTGTATTGAGAAAATTCTAAAGATACATACTGACCTTTATAATTAATCTCTTTCCAAATAACGAGAGTGTTGAACTTCCTGTTCGTCTAAAGAGCTCAGGATGCTTTTCAGGGTTCCTCCCTTATTTGATCTGTAGGTTTATTTGACCATGAGGTTGCAAAGAGCTGTTGTTCTCTCCGTTTTGTTAAGAAGAAATTGAAGCCCAGGGAAGCGTGAATTTGGTCAGGTTCACGTAATTACGTTGTACCGGAACGTGGTCTCCTGACTCTTGTTTTCCATTAGACGACATTGCTTTTCTAGAACGAGGTTAACAAGAATTAGTAGGAAGCACACATTATTTAGAAAATAATTGTTGTGTTGGGGGCAGCCTGAAAGATTAGAGCTATTTTACTGAAACTAAGAAATAGTTCAGCCTCTCTGTGAGGCTTGGCCAAGCTTTTTGAGCATAAAATTTCCTGAATTTCCTGAAATTCCTGAAAAGCAATGAGTTACATGACATGACTGTAATTAAATGAACTTGCACAAATATATTCAAAAATAATATTGCTTTAAAAGTGGCATTGGCTGGGCGCGGTGGCTCACGCCTGTAATCTCAGCACTTTGGGAGGCCGAGGAGGGCAGATCATCTGAGGTCGGGAATTTGAGACCAGCCTGACCAACATGGTGAAACCCTATCTCTACTAAAAATACAAAAATTAGCCAGGCGTAGTGGTGGGCGCCTGTAATCCCAGCTACTTGGGAGGCTGAGGCAGGAGAATCGCTTGAACCTGGGAGGCGGAGGTTGCAGTGAGCCGAGATCGTGCCATTGCACTCCAGCCTGAGCGACATACAGACTGAGACTCCAACTCAAAAAAAAAAAAGTTGCATTAACAGTCATGCATGCAAGTGCCCTGTGCATTGGTGGAGCTCAGGAGAGAGCTGGAGAACAGGCCATTGTCTCCCCTGCCCCTCTCTCTTCCATTCTTCAGTTGACTTTCAACAACTTCAGTTTAGCATTTCTTCCTAGGATGAATTCAGACCATATTTCAAGTTCATCTGGGTGCTTTATGCGTAGTACTTTGTGCTTACTTAAGCCTCACCTCAGGAAGAGGTTGGGTTGCCAGGCCTGGAGTCTAAACTTACAGCCCCAATTCAGCAAGGACTAGAAAAATGTAGGTTTACTAAAAAAATTCGCTACTGAGTTTCCATTCATTCTGAAAGGTTCTACAGGAAACCAGAAAGGTTGCTGATGTCACTGCCTGTGGCTGTGACTTCTGCTCATAGATGTAATTCCAGCTTCGACAAATACCAGGGCTTACAATGCCTCCTGAGAGGGTGATATGATTTGGCTGTGTCCCAGCCCAAATCTCACCTTGCCATCATGCTTTTTTTTTTTTTTTTTTTTTTTTGAGATGGAGTCTTGCTCTGTCACCTAGGCTGGAGGGCAATGGTGCAATCTCAGCTCCCTGCAACCTCCACCTCCTAGGTTCAAGTGATTCTCCTGCCTCAGCCTCCTGAGTAGCTGGGACTACAGGTGTCAGCTAACACACCAGGCTAATTTTTGTATTTGTAGTAGAGACGGGGTTTCATCACGTTGGCCAGGCTGGTCTCGAACTCCTGACCTCCGCTGACCTGCTCCCTCGGCCTCCCAAAGTGCTAGGATTAAAGGCATGAGTCACAGTGACCGGCCATTGTTGCCTTTTTAAAAGAGACCCCAGGGAGCTTGTTCACCCCTTCCAGCACACGAAGACACAGCTGAGAAGGCACCACCTATGAACAAGGTGATCAAACACCAAGTCTGCCACTGCCTTGATCTTGGACTTTGCAGCCCCTAGAACTGCAGAAATAAATTGCTGTTGTTTATAAGCCAGGTAGTCTGTAATATTTTGTTGTAGCAGCCCAAATGGACTAAGACACACATCTCTCTTTAACTGGGCATTGTCATCCAGAGATATGTAACTGCCCTGGAGAGCTTAAGGCCAGAGGACATGCATGTGTAACCTCTGGGAGCTTCTGTTACCTGCAAAATGATTTTTGGAAGAAACATTTTTCTTTAAAAAAAGATGATGTATTCACTTATTTATACATTCATTCCACAAGTGTTTATAGAGGACTTATGGAGTAAAGTTCGACGTGCTAAGTAGCTGGGGAGCTGTGATTCTGTTGGCACTCACTTAGGATCTGTAATCCTGTCTCCATTCGAAGTCTCTAATGATTCTCAGCTCATCGGTATAGACAACCAGTCTTACACCTCCATCTTGCAGGAGTCTGATAAGTGTTTACTTTAATGCAAATATTTTGCAAACATCCTACAACTCTGAACTTTGGACCAGCAGGTTGAATTGCAGCCAAAAGATTGTGTCAAACTTTCCTGTGCGACTGGTTCTGAAATTTCCACCCTGCAATGCATGTTGGTTTGCTCCTGTGGCTTTCTTGGCCTGTGGCTCTCTAAACCTTGAAACACACAATGGTTTGTCTCTGCAAAGGCTTTCCCTAACTGTGTGGAACAATCGCTCATTCCACTGCAGAACCGTACCACTCACCCTCTTCCTTACCTCAAAGTTCTCCTCAGTGAGTTCTTTCACTAAGGAGAGCTGTTTAATACCTTTTCTTTCAACTGAAGATTAGATTTCCCCAAGATCAAACTAACACCAGCAAGACCTGCAGGGAGCTGGGGTTCAGAAAGGCAGCATGATATTGGTGAGAGGGCAGGTGCTCTGAGCTAGGCGTACTCCACTTAATAGTACGCATGGCTTCTTTAGACCACATCTTCACCCTGCCAGTCCCACACTGTGTAATGGGGACACAAACGTTGTCTACCTGGCAGTTTCTCTGACAATTCTTTGCAGTCTTTGCTGCAGGAGTATCCATTATATCAGGGATTCCACATTCAAGCTTCCTTGATATTATTTTTATTTTTTGAGACGGAGTCTTGCTCTGTCACCTGGACTGGACCGGAGTGGCATGATCTCAACTCACCTGCCACTTCCGCCTCCTGGGTTCAAGCGATTCTCCTGCCTCAGCCTCCCGAGTAGCTGGGACTACAGGTGTGCACCGCTGTGCCCAGCTAATTTTTGTATTTTTAGTAGAGATGAGGTTTCACTATGTTGGCCAGGCTGGTCTCGAACTCCTGGCCTCAAGTGATCCACCTGCCTCAGCCTCCCAAAGTGCTGGGATTGCAAGTGTGAGCCACCACACCCAGTCTAGGCTTCCTTGACATTTTATGTTCATCCTGAACATTTGTCTGTTCTGCATACTGTTTGGGCAATGTAATCAGATTTGTTTTAATATACAAATAATGTTTTCCCTCCCAAATATTTGAGTAAAATCAGTGCTCCAGAAAGAGGCTTTTGCAGGACTCCAACATCCTGCAGAATACATACCGATGTTCTAGAAGTCTGGTTATTAAAAGGATACTCAGGGCTGAAAATATTCAACAGGTATGCATCTGTGAGAACACTGGGCTGTTACAATATTGAAACATATTTGTTTTGACTGGTGCGTAGGTGCCCCCCTTGGCTTTCAAACCCATGATATAAGCCACTACACTAAACTCTCTCCCTAATACCAGTGCCTCTCCCTTGTTAAAGCTACACACACCTGGACCCCACACCCAGAGATTCTGATATGCTTAGTGGTGTCCATTTTCCTCATCATCCCCTTTGTGGACCTCTGAACTCTGCATGGTCCGGGAACTAAAGGGTTAAGCCTGTACCCCAGGACTCTGGGGCCCATCCTGTTTGCTTAGCTGGTATCCCATGCCGTTCATGCTGTTTAGTGTTTTGAATGCCCTCATCCCACATTACATGTAACCTCTATGAGATGTAGTCTCTCTCTGTCACCCAGGCTGGAGTGCAGTGGTGCGATCTCAGCTCACTGCAACCTCCACCTCCTGGGTTCAAGCGATTCCCCTGCCTCAGCCTCCCCAGTAGCTGGGATTGCAGGCACATGCCACCAGACCCGGCTAACTTTTGTATTTTTAGTAGAGACGGGCCTCACCATGTTGGCCTGGCTGGTCTTGAACTCCTGACCTCAGCTGATCCGCCTGCCTCGGCCTCCCAAAGTGCTAGGATTGCAGGCGTGAGCCACCACGCCTGGCCCCTCTTTGCCTTTTTTCTGGTCTCCTCATTAGGTCCTGGATTCATTTTCTTAATAACTTTCTCATAGGTTGTGACTGTTGCCAGCTCAGGGTTACATCCTAGGAACTCAAAAATGTAAGACTTCTTCACCAGCCCAGCTGAGAGTCCCAGCCAAGCCATCTGTATTAGAACCACTCCTGGCACCAAAATCTGTGTTAGTCAAAGTTCTCTAGAGGGACAGAACTAACAGCATTGCTGGATAGACAAAGGGGAGTTTATTAAAAAGTATTGACATGGGATCACAAGGTGAGGTCTCACAATAGGCCATCTGCAAGCTGAGGAACACGGAAGCCAGTCCCAGTCCCAAAGCTGAAGATCTCGGAATCGATGTGCAAGAGCAGGAAGTGTCCAGCACGGGAGAAAGATGGAGGCCACAAGACCCAGTCAGTCTGGTCTTTCCTCGTTCCTCTGCCTGCTTTTATTCTGGCTGCACTGGCAGCTAGTGCCCACCAGATTCAGGGTGGGTCTGCCTTTCCCCGTCCACTGACTCAAATATTAATCTCCTTTGGCAACACCCTCACAGACACACCCCGGAACAATACTTTGCACCCTTCAATCTGATCAAGTAGACACTCAGTATTAACCATCAAACCATCACAATCCCCTAGCTTGAATTAGGTTATACCATCTGGGTAGCAACTTTGACCAGAAGAGGGTGAAAGGCTGTTAGTCGGGCAGATGAGAGTCTTCCCATCTCACAGTGACATTGACTAGGAAGGCAGTTTTACATCCATCACCTCATTTCATCTGCACAGAAATCCTGTGAGGACGTTAACAATTACCTCAACATTTTTTTGCCAGATCCAGTGGCTCATGCCTGTTATCCCAGCACTTTGGGAGGCCAAGGCAAAATGATTGCTTGAGGTCAGGAGTTCAACACCAGCCTGTACAACATAGTGAGGCTCTGTTTCTACAAAAAATAAAAATATTAGCCAGGTTTGGTGGTGTGTGCTTGTAGTCCCACATACTCAGGAGGCTGGAGTAGAAGGATCTCTTGAGCCCAGCAGGTGTAGGCTGCAATGAGCTATGATCACATCACTGCACTCCAGCCTGGGCAATACAGTGAGACCCTATCTCTAAAAAGAAGGAAAACAATTTACTTTGACTTTTTGATGAGGAAACTGAGGCTCACACAGTTCCTGCATGGCAGGACCAGGATTTGAACCTTGATCTCCCTAACTCCAAGACCCATATCCTTTCCAGCACCCCTGTGGGATGCCAGAGGGCTTTGCTTCCCTCTGTGCTCACTTACTCTGGAGTTCTTGGTACTTTTCACAACAGCTGTATCTGCTGTGTTAATTCCTTCAAACGAGAATCACTCAGTGTGTTTTAGAATTGACTGAATGTGTCTGCCACGTAAGCTGCTCTGTGTGCTGAGACCTGGGGACGCTTGTGTTCACTTTTTCAGGGACTCACCCAGAAAATGAAGGCTGAGGACACAGGAGAGCTGATTTTATTTCTATCACCTTCCTTCTTTCCAACATGCTAGTCAGACTCTCTTTCTCTGAGGTTCTCATATAGAAGTTCTTTTTCCTTTTTATCCTGCATATTCTACACACTGTATGAAGGAGAGGAGAAGAAAAGAGAGGCAAATAGAGAGAGGAGAGGAGAGGAAGCTATTTGTCAGCATTAGGGTTTTTCTTTTCCCGGGAAGATTGAGATCCATGTAATCCATCTCTCCTCTTCATTGATGAGTTCCTGGAGACCCAGGATTGGATCTGTTCACTGCGGTGTCCCCCACTTTTCCTAGCAGAATGCCATGAACACGTTGTTTCTCAGTCCATGTGTGGTGACTTAAAGTGAGTTTTGCCTTGAGGCAGTTTTGCTGACAGTTCTGCATACAGTCAGGAAAGTTCTGTATCTAATCCTCTTCTTAGTATCCAATGGACAGAAAACACGTACCCACCATCCCACCAAGGAACAAAGGAAGGGAACACATACGTGTTCACTCTGGGAGGTGCGAAGGGGATGCTTTGTGTATGCTACCTAATTTTACCCTAACAACGACCCATGGGCAGAGATATTATTCTATCTCCAGAGGAGGAAATGCAGACAGGATAAGTCATTGTGGATTCAGCATGGGGTAGGGTTGATCTGCACAGGCCCAGACCAGCTAGGTTTGTCTTCGGGCTCCATCACTTACTCGCCTGTGTGGTCTTGGGCAAGTTCCATGATTTCTCTGATCTTAGTTTCCTCATCTGTAAAATGGGGATGATAATATCTAGTAAACAGATTGCCCTGTAAAGACAGTGCCTAACACAGAATAGAGTTCGACGATGGTAGTGGAAAAACACTCGCCCATCATTAGGACTTCTTTTTATCAATTACCACTTTTTTAAAACTTTAGCATGTACCAGAAACATCCAAGGAGTTTGTTGAAATTGCAGATACCAAGGACACACCCCAGTTAGGGTGACCAGCTTGGCCCAGTTTTCCCAGGACTTTCCCGGTGTTAGCACTGAAAGTCCTGCGTCCTGGGGAACACCTCAGTCCTGAGCGAGATGGTTAGTCACTGACCACCCCGTACTAACTGTATCAGAATCTCTGGATGTGGGGTTCAGGTACCTGTAACTTTATCAAGAGAGAGGCATTGGTATTAGGGAGAGCATTTAATGTGGTGGTTTATATCATGGGTTTGAGAGCCGAGTAGACCTGGGTTTGAATCTCGTTTTTGAGAAGCATGACTTTGGCTGTGTTGACGAGTTCCTGGAGAGCCCACTGGGAAATGGAGAGTAGCAGGTATAATGTTGATTTGGGAGTGCTCCTGGGATCGATCCTTGTGGATGGAAAAAGAAGAAAAAGGGGCAGGACTGCGCAGAGGGAGGCATTGGGCCACAGTGAAGTCTTGATGAAGGCTTCAGCCAACCTCACACAAAGCTCTGGAGACAGGAAGGCCATTAGAGTTGTCCTGAGTTGGAGTGAGGGGACCAGGCCTGTTTGCTCTCATGTCAACCAAGTCAGTGGATGCTGGCTACCCCGCAGCAATCTCCTGGGAGGCTGACAGCTGAGGGCTGTCTGTCAACAGCATTTCTTGAAGCTTTGAGAATCAATCTTGCAGGGGACAACTTTTTCAGGTACCACATCACAGCATCCACTGCAGGGTGAGTTATTCAACTCCTCCAAGAATTAAGATCACCTGCACAGAGGGTTGTTAAGGATTAAGGGCACACACACAGTGTAGTCTCTCTGACACACAGCCAGCACACAAGTCATTTTAGCTAATAGAATACTTTAAAGATAGAACGGGGGTGGGGCTGCTTCAGAAAGCTTTCTTGGAGGAATGTCTGACTTATCTATGTTACTAGAAACAACAATGTTTGAATGTTTATTGTGGGATGTGTTACTAGGTTGGGCATGAATGAAGCAAAGATATCAAGTGGGTAAACAAGTGAATTCGTTTTACAATTGTTTAATAAATACCTGTTGAGAGAGTATAGACTCTGAACGAAGCTTGAAAAGGGAGGCACAGTTTTTGTTCTGGAAGAACCTATAATGTAATGGGCTACAGCTGGCTTCTGTAAGAGATTCCATGGAAAATTAAACACATTTTTATTAGTAGCAATGCAATGCAATATGGAAGACTCTTGGTACTGGAGTTTGGTGGGTGTTGGATACTGGGTTCTAAAATTACCTCCAATAAGAGACTCTTCACATCCATCAAAATGTAGAGTTAGATGCTGATGCTAGATATGTTATTTATTTTTATTTTTATGTTTTCTGAGACGGGGTCGTGCTCTGTCACCCAGGCTGGAGTGTAGTGACATGATCTCGGCTCACTGAAGCCTTGACATCCCCAGGCTCAAGTCATCCTTCCACTTCAGACTTCCAAGTAGCTGGCACTACAGGCATGCACCACCACATCTGGCTACTTTCTTCCTATTATTTGCAGAGACAGGGTTTCACTGTGTTGCCTAGGCTGGTCTTGAACTCCTGGGCTCAAGTGATCCTTTTGCCTTGGCCTCCCAAAGTGCTGGGATTCCAGGCATGATTCACTGCGTCGGGCTGCGGGAGAAGTTGTAATGGAACTGCTGCACTTTAACACGTTAACTTGCTGGAACATTTGTGGGGGCAATTTTGAATCTAATCAAGGGCCTCAAAAACACCTGTGTCCTCTGAAACAGAATCCTACCCTTGAGATTCTAATCAAGAATTATTTAAAATGAGAAAAAATAAAAAGTGGCCAGGTGTGATAGCTCATGCCTATAATCCCAGCACTTTGGGAGGCCGAGGTAGGTGGATCACAAGGTCAGGAGTTCAAGACCAGCCTGGTCAACATGGTGGAACCCCCATCTCTACTAAAAATACAAAAATTAGCTGGGCATGGTGGCTTGTGCCTGTAATTTCCGCTACGCAGGAGGCTGAGGAAGGGGAATTGCTTGAACTGGGACCCTGGAGGTGGAGGTTGCAGTGAGCTGAGATTGCGCCACTGCACTCCAGGCTGGGATACAGAGTGAGACTTCATCTCAAAGTTAAAATAAAAATAAAATAAAAAGCTATCCACTGAAAGATGTTTTCTTGTTATATGGCTCCTAATAGAAAGAATCTGAAAACTCCTTCAGTGTTTCATGATAGAGAAACATTTATTTAAAATTAAAATTCAATTTTCTTTGAAAGGGTTGGGTTTCATTTGGGACCCATTTTCCAAATGAAAGAAGTCAAGGCCATTGATGGGTCATAGACTTGTTGC
>PVKP010006503.1:0-82816 GCA_004027715.1 Plecturocebus donacophilus
AAAGTCAACAAGGATATCCAGGATTTGAATGCAGATTTGAATGCAGATTTGGACCAAGTGAACCTAATAGACATTTACAGGACACGCCACCCCAAATCCACAGAATATACATTCTTCTTAGCACCACATTGCACTTACTCCAAAACTGACCACGTAATTGGAAGTAAATCACTCCTCAGCAAATGCAAAAGAACGGAAATCATAGCAGTCTCTCAGAGCACAGCACAATCAAATTAGAACTCAGGATTAAGAAAAGCACTCAAAACCAGACAATCACATGGAAACTGAACAACTTGCTCCAGAATGATGAATGGATAAACAATGAAATAAAGACAGAAATAAAAATGCTCTTCAAAACCAATGAGAATGAAGACACAACGTACCAGATCCTATGGGACATGTTTAAAGCAGTGTCTAGAGGGAAATTTATAGCAATAAATGCCCACATGAGAAACAAGGAAAGATCTAAAATCCACATCCTTTTGTCAAAATTGAAAGAGCTAGAGAAGCAAGATCAAAAAAACTCAAAAGCAAGCATAAGACAGGAAATAACTAAGATCAGAGCAGAACTGAAGGAGAGAGAAATAAAAAAATTTTTCAAAAAATCAATAAATCCAGGACCTTGTTTTTTGAAACAATCAAAAATAGATAAAATGAAAAATAAAATGAAAAGAGAGAAGAATCTTCAAATTTTCTTCTCTCCTTCAAAAAAAGAAAAGAGAGAAGAATCGAATAGATGCAAGAAGAAATGATAAAAGGGAGATCACCACCAATTCCTCGGAAATAAAAACTACCATTGGAGATTACTACAAACAACTCTAGGCACATAAACCAGTAAATCTGGAAGAAGTGGATAAATTCCTGGACACTTGCATACTCCCAAGATTAAACCAAGAAGAAATTGAAACCCTGAATAGACAAATAACAGGGGAGTCAAGGCAGCAATCAATAGCCTACCAACCAAAAAAAGTCCAGGTCCAGATGGGTTCACAGCCAAATTCTACCAGACATACAAAGAAGAGCTGACACCATTCCTGCTGAAACTATTCCAAACAATACAAAAACAGGGAATACACCCTAACTCTTTCTATGAGACCAACATCATCCTGATACCAAAATCTGGCAGAGACACAACTAAATAAGAAAACTACAGGCCAATATCCATGATAAACATTGATGCAAAAATCATCAATAAAATACTGGCAAACCGAATACAACAGCACATCAAAAAGGTTATCCACCATGATCAAATAGGTTTCATCCTGGGGAAGCAAGGCTGAAGCATCCTGGGGAAGCAAGGCTGGTTCAACATATGCAAATCTATAAATGGAATTCACCACAAAGACAAAAACCACATGATTATCTCAACACAGATACAGAGAAGGCCTTCAGCAAAATTCAACAGCCCTTTATGCTAAAAACTCTCAATAAACTAGGTATCGATGGAATGTATCTCACAACAATAAAAGCTATGTATGAGAAACCCACAGCCAATATCATACTGAATGGACAAAAACTAGAAGCATTCCCTTTAAAAACTGGCACTAGAAAAGTATGCCCTCTCTCACCACTCCTATTCAATATAGTATTGGAAGTTCTACCCAGAGCAATTAGGCAAGCAAAAGAAAGGGCATTCAATTAGGAAAAGAAGAAGTCAAATTGTCCCTATTTGCAGGTTACATGATCATATATTTAGAAGATCCCATCATCTCAGCCCAAAACCTCTTTAAGTGATAAGCAACTTCAGCAAAGTCTCAGGATACAAAATCAATGTGCAGAAATCACAAGCATTCCTATACACCAACAACAGACAAACACAGTCAATCATGAGTGAACTCCCATTTACAATTGCTACAAAGAGAATAAAATATCTAGGAATACAACTAACAAAGGAAGTAAAAGATCTCTTCAAAGAGAACTACAAACCACTGATCAAGGAAACAAGAGAGGACATGAACAGATGGAAAAACATTCCATGCTCATGGTTAGGAAGAATCAATATTATGAAAATGGCCATACTGCCCAATGTTATTTATAGATTCAATGCCATCTCCATCAAGCTACTATTGACCTTCTTCACAGAACTGAAAAAAAAAAAAAACTTTAAACTTCATATGGAACCAAAAGAGAGCCCCCATAGCCAAGACAATCCTAAGCAAACAGGTCAAAGCTGGAGGCATCACACTACCTGACTTCAAACTATACTACAAGGCTAGAGTAATCAAAACAGCATAGTACTGGTACCAAAACAGAAATATAGACCAATGAACAGAATGGAGGCCTCGGAGGCAACACCGCACATCTACAACCATCTGATCTTTGACAAACCTCACAAAAACAAGCAATGGGGAAAGGATTCCCTGTTTAATAAATAGTGTTGGGAAACCTGGCTAGCAATGTGCAGAAAGCTGAAACTGGACCTCTTCCTGACACCTTACACTAAAATTAACTCCAGATGGATTAAAGACTTAAACATAAGATCTAACACCATAAAAACCCTAGAAGAAAATCTAGGCAAAACTAGGAGACAGACATAGGCAAGGACTTCATGATGAAAACACCAAAAGCATTGGCAACAAAAGCCAAAATAGACAAATGGAATCTAATTAAACTCCAGAGCTGCACAGCAAAAGAAACAATCATTAGAGTGAACTGGTAACCAACAGAATGGGAAAAAATTTTTGCAATCTACCCATCTGACAAAGGGTTAATATACAGAATCTACAAAGAACTAAAACATTGATCATTAGAGAAATGCAAATCAAAACCACACTGAGATACTATCTCATGCCAGTTAGAATGGCGATCATTAAAAAATCTGGAGACAACAGATGCTGGAGAGGATGTGGAGAAATAGGAACACTTTTACACTGTTGGTGGGAGTGTAAATTAGTTCAACCATTGTGGAAGACAGTGTGGCAATTCCTCAAGGATCTAGAAATAGAAATTCCATTTGACCCAGTGATCCCATTACTGGGTAAATACCCAAAGGATTATAAATCGCTCTATTATAAACACATATGAACATGTATGTTTGTTGCAGTGCTGTTTACAATAGCAGAGACTTGGAACCAACCCAAACGCCCGTCAATGATAGACTGGACAAAGAAAATGTCCATGGACATTTTCATTCACCATGGAATACTATGTAGCCATAAAAAAAGATGAATTCATATCCTTTGTAGAGACATGGATGAATCTAGAAACCATCATTCTCAGCAAACTGACACAAGAACAGAAAACCAAACACTGCATTTTTTCACTCATAGGTGGGTGATGAACAATGAGAACACTTGGGCACAGGGAAGGGAACAACACTCACTGGACTAGGTGGGGGGTGGACAGGAGGGGAGGGACAGCAGGGGGGCAGGGAGGATGGGGAGGGATAACACCAGGAGAAATGCCTGATGTAGGCGACGTGGGGCGGGGAGCAGGGGGATGGAGACAGTAAACCATCATGGCATGTATGTACCTATGCAACAATCTTGCAGGATCCTGGATGTGCACATGTACACCAGAGGCCAAAATACAATAAAAAAATAAAATCAAAAACTAAATAGCAGCTTAACAATGGATTCTCCTGACCACAAAGATGGCAACAGACATTGGATTACTAGAGAGAGGATGGAGGAAGGGGGCAGGTGTTGAAAACATAACTATTGGGTACTTGCTCACTACCTGAGTGATGGAACGATTTATATCTTCAGTGTCAGCATCACACAATATATCTAGGTAACAAACTGACCATGTACCCTCTCAATCTAAAATAAAGTTTGAAATTATAAAATTTAAAAAATTTCAATCCCAACACTTTGGGAGGCTGAGTCAGGCAGATCACCTAATGTCAAGAGTTTAGAACTCCTTGTTCTAGTTGTAATCTTTAAAAGTTTTCAGCATCTCATTACTATTTCAAATGACAGCTTTTTAACTATCTCAAGATGCCATAATGTCCCTTTTTTGTTATGATCTGAAGTCTTAACTCCTTTCTGTTTTGCTGTCCTCTTATCTTACGTTTTATTTTTTCTCCTTTCTCACTCTTGTTTGCTTGGGCTGGGTAATGTCCCTGTTTCTCTTGTTTCCTAACACAGATACAACAATCTTATCATTAGAGTCACTTATGACATATCTTTTCCATTTTTCTGATATTTCTGCAAATTTGAGGTGTTCTAGGATCATACCTTTTTTGTAGCAAATAAACTCCCACAGTCCATGTTTATTATCATATAAAATTATTAATAAGTGAATTTATCTACCCTTTATTTCTGTAATGTATTCAATGTTTTTTTAAACCTCTCTCTCTCTCCCTCGCTCCCTCCATCTTTCTCTCTTGCTCTCTCCGTGTATCATTAAATTTTCATTTGATTACTTTCACTATGCTGAGATCTTTTAACAACAGTTTTGTCAATAGAAACTTAGCTCTTTCTTCAGGCTAATGTATCTTAAAAATGTCCGAAATATGCGTTATCTTCTTATCTAAACTCACTGATAAATTGATCAGAGAGAGAGAAAAGAAGAGTTCTACCCTACTCCACTCCAGGCCTCTTAGTGTGTTTGTTTTGATTTACTTATTCAACTCACCATAAGTAAAAAATCCTGTGTCATTTTCTTCTCTCTGCACAAGGATATGGTGGGTTTGGGAAATAAATAATAACAAGGTTAGGAAAACTATGAAATGTATCTGCATATCACATCAGAATATCCTTCTGTAAATAAAAAATATTTGAAAAAGCCTTGACAGATATACCACATCTACATTATACTTCAGATCCAACATTCTTGCTATTGAGAAATGGGGGAAAAAGCAGAATCATTCTGATTATTCTCCATTTGTCTCTCCAGGTCTATTCTCAGCTCTTCTACATGCTTCTGTATGTATCAGGAGGCTACCCTGTATGAACTGCATCACCTCCACAGATCTTACCCTTCATAACTTGGCCAAGTTGTTTTAACAAGTAGGGAGCAAGACAAGCAGAAAGTTATGAGAACTGAAGAAAGCAAAGTTTGACTCGATGGTTGATGAAACTTCCTAAGTCTCCTGAAGGACAGAAGATACTTCACCGTCCACAATAGGGCTGGACCTGTAACTAGAAGCAAAGCGACCCACTACTGAAAATGTGAGAAGGACAGAGCAAGAAGCAAAGGCTGTAAATACAAAACCACTTGAAGATAATAATCTCAATGATTCCAAATATCCAGCTATTTAAAAATATTAACCAACATTTCAGTGTGTCCCTATATTTTAGCATAAGAATAAGAGCTATTATTTATTTAACCTTTGTATTGTGTCATGTTTTTAAGTATCACCTGTAAGTCTATCACAGTCCTTAGAAGTTCTGTATTACTATATGCATTTATTCAGAGAATGACACAAAAATGCAGAATGCACAATAAACTGTCCACGATCACATGGCTAATAAGTACTACAGCAAATCCTCAAATCCAATCATGATTCTAAAACCAGTTTTCCTTCTATTTTCTCACTCTGCAATTTCGGCTAGAGTCCTTTACCAAAATCCATTCTTTTAAAATTGGGTCACAAACTGTGGACAATTTGGACAGAAACCTAGTGGGATATCTATTTTGAGAAAAATCTAAATTAGGACTATTATTTATTAATGTTATTTAATGTAATAACTGTATCCTTTAAAAAGTTATGGATTTTTATAATTTGTCAAGAATCTATGTCAACAAGAGACTAAAGATGCTGCAGAGAAATTCTCTGAGTTCCCTTCAGGGATCTAAAAGTCTTTTTTCATTTGACTATAGCCTGCTTTCCAACTATCTTATGAATTTCAGGAAAGGGAAGAAAAATGCCGCTTTCTTCCTTTGGACACTCCCAAATATGTCTAACTACAGTATTATTCACACAGTGGGTAACCAACTTATTTTGCTAACTGACTGAAAGATATTATTGGATTATAAAGTTTCCTTTTCTTCAAAGAAAGTAAAGTGAAAGAATGCCTAAAAATTGTCACAGAGTTTTCAAGTAAAACCTGTTTAGTAATGACTATTAGTAACAGAAATCATTAGTTATAACATGATGCAGGGAATACTAATGAAGGCAAAGCATATTTTGACTAATGTGCTTTCTGAAATGTTATTGGTAATAAGTGTTAGAATGAGGTCAAAGTCATTTTTCTTTTTTGAAATAGAAAGGTAATTCTAATGCTTATAAAAGAAAGCTTTCTGATGTGCCAGGAATTTTAATTTCTAAGCTGTCAACATTTTAGCACTTCTATCTGATAACAGCTGTGATAATGCATGCTCCAGTCTTGTATCAGTTGCTTGCTCTTCCACAAGCTGAAAGTGAAATATGGGTAACAATAATGTGAAAAACGCAATGCAACTTTGAACTTTGATAAAATTTCAATGTCACCAAATTATGTGAAATTGACATATTGATGACAATGTTACGTATTTCCACATCTGATATCATTTTGCTGAAATGTGATTTTTGTATGAATGGGAAAGAGAAAGTGAAGTGGTTTCATTTAATTGAATAACTGATAAAATAATCTGGTTTTTTTGTTGTTGTTGTTGTTGTTTTGTATGTCTGAAACAACAAATGGTTTCATTTAACTGAATAACTGATTTTATTTTAAAATCATAATTAAATGGTTTCATTTAATTGACTAACTGATAAAATAATCAGTGGTGCTCAGGATTTTGATATGGAAAATGAAGTAGAAATGTTTTTCTTCCTGTAGAGACAGTGGCAAAATAGAGAATAGGAATGAAATACAGAATACAGTTTGTAGATGGTTGCTAAGAATTAAGCCACTAAAACTCATCTCATTAACAAAGTCAGACAAAAGTAATGGATAAAAGCGCAGGGAGAGGAAACAACAACATACATATTTGAAAGCTTTTTGGCATGTTTGGTAATGTTCAGTTTGGTTTATGATTATGGAAACTTTGGTTTGTTTTGATAATTTAGACATACAGAACAACAAAAAAAGGAACTAGCAAATATGATAGTAAGAAGGAAACTCTTTAAAATGATCTGGGTTAGGATAAAGAAGTAGATGCTCAAACAGAAATACTATCAGAAAGCAACCCTGGTTAAGTATGGGATCCATCATTTTATGTGATATTTTACAATCATTTAACAGCACTGGCTGTTCTGCTTCAAGGCAGAAGAACTTTGAAACAGTTGTCCTGGAGATAAAGGAGAGGAAAACTAATGAATTAGCATCCCTATTTTTCTGCCCATGAAGTGCACAAAGAGCCTGCAGGAGCACCAGTCTCATTAACAAGGAGGAGATTTGGAATATTTTACTTCGATAACCTGGAATGTTGCTTACCCTAAAGTTGCAGGACAGAAATGACTTTCAATTACAGAAAAAGATAAAGAGAACAAATATTCAAAATTCAGAGGTGAATCTAGTTTCCATCACCGCAACAAAGTGAAATAGTCAAAACACAACCTCCTCCATAGTCCATAGATAAGTCTATATAAATAAATCTGTAAATAGTCTACAAATATTTGACCAAATACTATCATTCATGTACTTCTGAATGTTTACTGTTCAAATGCAGTACCACTCACCAAACAGATTACCACACTTAAACATTTCACTCCTTATGCCTTCAACATGTTTTTACCCTTCTGACTGGCATTCATTTCCCCTAGTCATTTGCTTAGAGAATTTATAATTTTCTGTTTACGCTTAGATCCGTAAAGACTGCCAAAGAATCTAAATTCTTTATCTTACAAAAAAACATTAAAACTCACAAATTGATGAATCTCTCAATTGTGCCAATACTACACCTTAAATATACTTTTATTATATAATTTTTTAATATTCTATTTTCATCATCTGTGTCTCCCATTAGTCAGGGAGATATCTGTGAAAAGTATTCATGACTTATTCATGTTTTTAAATCCAGTGCTTTGCATGCTGTCTGACATAGTTACTAACTATTCATTAAATAACTAAATATTTACTGTCTTGAAATCTTGTTCTGAGTATATGGTTTTCTAAATTTTACAAGTTAGATATTTTGGTGAGACTACCTTGCACTACCTTGTGATCTTCCATCAGGAAACCAATGCCAGGCAGTCTCTCTTTTTTATACTGGTAAAAGCTATTAATGCTATTAATTGGCTGACCCATTATTGAATTTTTACAGACCTTTTTTCTGTATTAATTTTACATATTTTCAAATTGGTCCAGCTGTTCTATAGTGTCTTGCCTCTTATTTAAATTTTCAATTTCTTCATTTGTAGAAATTATTAAATTTATTAAATATGCATCTTATATTCTCAAAATGATGTATATGAATTCAGCATTCCTTGCTGTTGCTTTTAAAAATATCTTATGTGTTGATCTGTTTCTCTGTTGTCTTTTTGTAAGTGAGCTTATACTCCTTATAACTATATTATAGGAAATATTTGATGTCATGTTTTACAAGTTTAACCAAAAGCTTTTCCTTGTTCTTTTGCCAGGTGCTAAGGATTTGCTAAAAACCCTGGAAAATTTTAGCCTAAAGTTTTTAATTGAGTTTTTGAACCACACAAATGCTAGTATTTCAGCCTTTCCTCTGTGGGAGGCAGTATTGTGGCAAGATTTCTCAAGGAGAGTCATAATACCAGCTCCTAGCCCCATTCCTTCATGCTTCAAATCTATAGCAGGCAAGAGTCTGAATAATATCTCACTCTAACTATGCTTTATTCTAGATTTTTCACAGCAAATGTGTTGTGTGTTACAGGTTCCAGCTTCAGGAAGTGGCTTCTTGCAAAGTGCATTAAAAAATTACAAATTCCAAGCTGCCTGGGGTTTGACAGATGTCCTGTTACCACATCTAGAGGTGCCCAGCTCTCTGGATTCATATTTTATACTTGTTTCTGGTTTGTGAAGATTTGTCTTAGTTTCCTGTTAGTTTACTCATGCATTTTAAATGTGGGAATTATCTCATGTTTGATATATATATATATATATATTTTTTTTTAACATTATGGAGTTCTCCCTATAACAAATACACAATTTAGTGAGAAACAATGTATACATTTAACTAATTTACCTGAAAAAATATGATTCCAAAAAGTCAAATATGTATTATCATCTTTTAATATAATCAAAGCAGAGTATATTGTTTGGCATCATTTTAGGCTACTCACTGCAGAACTGAAATTGTTCTATGTCTCCCAGACAACATCTCATATTCAAATTGATTGGTTCTATGCAGTCAACCATTGACTTACATTTATTTGGCATCAACACAAAATCCTAATTTTGTAGACTAATTAATTCATAGCACTAATTCAATCTGATTATTCACTTCCAATGAGAAAATGAGGATATTTATCATTATTAATTTTAATGAATGCGATTTACTTTCATCTGCTGTAAATGTAAACATGCCCCCTGATAAGAAATAATTTCCCAAAAAGAAGCTTCTATGTAAAATTATAATAAAAACAAAATCACTGAAGAGATCATTTCTCCAAAACTTGTATAATTAATGACAGATAACAACTATTTGTTTGTTTTTATTAAGTAGGTCTTTTGTTTATGTTTTATTGATGGTAAGAATCTTTATATTTATATTTGAGTGTCTTTTTTTCTCTTGTTAGCACTAAAAAATCAACATGGATTTTTTTTTTCTTTTTAAGTAAACTTATGTCATTTGGAAATAACATGCTTAATGTTCCAGGATAATTGGTTCTAATGTTCTCTTTCTTCTAGTCCTGAGGCAATGAATACTTTAAATGGGTTAATAATGGAGGTAAAATACAGAGTGAGTATAAAACCATGAAATAGTTAAGCTGAGATTAAAATATTCCTTTGTAGTTTAAGAATATATATTGATTCAGCTTTTCCTTTTTTAAATACTTTATTGCCCATGATTATTATAAAGCATCACTATAAAAATCACTTACAAAAAATGAAATACCTATTTGATTATGATTTTAATAAAACAAATTATTTTTAATAAAACATGATGTTTAGCAAGTTTGTCTCTAAAAACTGTAAAACTTGCTTCAAAAAATGTAGGACTTTTTTTTGTCTCATTGGGTATCTCTGATATTTCTGCTGAATTATTGTTCTTCAAGCTCACCATGAAGAAAAAGAAGGTATCTTTCTAATAAGTTTTTGTTTCAGTAACACATAACATGACAGAATTTTAATTAATAAATTTTCCAGTAGTGCTTCAATGTATATGTCTACAAAAAAGGGCAAGTTTGGGGCCCAACTATGTCTGGGTCATACAGATACTTACTGGAATAAATAAGTTAAAAAATGCATTAATTTTAAATTACAAAATTTGGTATCAATTAAATACATGAAAGAGATTAGATTAAGGCTTGTGACCTTTTTTCTTTAGGTTTTAGAACATTTACAATGCACAAGACAATCATGTTGAAGATCTTTAAGTAAGAGGAGACACAAAGTCAACAAGAGGAAGAAAACTGAATACCTGAGCTCACTATCAGGTACTAAATCATTCTTGGGGCTCAACATGAAACTAGGTCAAAAATCATAGCCTCATCTAGTCTCCCTATCACTTGAGCTAGATTTCCATAGAACAACCTTTATGAGTAAACTTTATGAAGTTTAACAGTAAAATCCCTGGCTATATATATTTTCATATACATACATACATATATACATACATTTTCACACACATATATACATACATATGTGTACATATAAATATTTTTCACACACATACATACCTTTTTCTATTATTTACAATACTGCAGTAATAAACTTTGAATGCATGTCTTTGCACACATACATTCACATATCTGTATAACTGCTTTCCAGAAACGAAACTATGAAACTGCCAAATACTGAAGACAGTTTAATACAATTTAGTTTTCCTAAGATGTGTGCTTCTTTTTTTTTCTTTACCTTACTTAGAAATGGACAGATTAAAATAACGTTTTTGTTTTGAAATACAACCTCTGACAAAATCCTTTGATTTATTTCTACTACCTAGAATATGCAAGTTCTGCCTTGTGAAATATAAAAATTCTTAAACCACTTTTTAAATGAAAACAGTTTGGGTTTTGGTTTCCAGGAAACACATATTGAATATTACTTGTTTAGCACTCAAATGAGTGACTCATACATTATGGTATTGTTTCTAGATATAACTACAGAAAGACACAGGTGGCTCATGAGAACTAAAACACATGATAAAGCTTATAATGAAAATGTCAAATAAAAAAAAAAGGAAAGAATGGTCACTTTTTGTTTATTTTGCCAAAAAAAAAAGGAAAAAACCAAACAACTTTAAATTAAATTTACAACTCATGTCTTTTTTGAAATTGTCCTAGCCTTCAATAAGTGTCCTTATTTCAAGTACGTATGTATCTTAATCATCCTCTGTTCCAGCTCTCCTGCCTAGGATATTGATAAGTTTTATATGAATCGACCTATCTGGGATCCTGATTCCACACACTTGATCCATAGATGTGTCCCCTTGACAATTTCATATATCTCTTGTATGCTTGTTTTTCTCGTTTTAGGTGATTTCCCTAAACTTGACAATTAATATATTTTACTTTCAGAATCAAATGTCCTTCTGCTTGGTCAGTTAACTTGTCAAAAACATTGTCTATCCCATTCCTCAAGAATTACTGATTACTGACCAAGCGTGGTGGCTCACGCCTGTAACCCCAACACTTTGGGAGGCCTAATTGAGCAGATCACCTGAGGTCAGTAGTTCGAGGCCAACCTAGCTAACATGGTGAAACCCTGTTTCTACTAAAAATACAAAAAAACAGATGGGCGTGATGGCACATGCCTGTGGTCTTCTCAAGAGACTGAAACAGGAGAATTGCTTGAACCCAGGAGATGGAGGTTGCAGTGAGCCAATATTGCACCCACTGCACTCCAACCTGGGTGACAGAGCAAGACTCCATCTCAAAACAAAAACAAAAACAAAAAAACAAACTGATTCTAACATATCTTAATGTTAATAGAATTTGCCTTTTTTAAAACCATTGTTTTACATAAATAAAAAAATTAATGAAAATGCAAATAAAGGAAAGATAACTTATGTTCATGGATTGAAAGAATTAAAATTGTTAAAATTACCATGCTACCCAAAGTGATCTACAGGTTTACTACAATTCCTATAAAAATTGCAATGACAATATTTACAGAAATAAGACAAACAATCATAAAATTCATATGGAACCACAAAAGACCCTGAATCCCTGAATAGCCAAAAAAATCTTAAGAGGGAAAAAAAGCTGGAGACATCACAACACCTAATTTAAAAATATATTACAAACATATATTAATCAAAGTATTATGATACTGGCATAAAAATAGACAAACAAATGTAGTGGAATAGAGAAACCAAAAATATATCCACACATTTACAGCCAATTGACTTTTGAAAAAAATACAAGAACACACAATGGGAATGGACAATGTCTTCAATAAACGGTGTTGAGGAAGCTGGATATCAACATGCAGACAAATGAAATGAGTGCCTTATCATATATCATACAAAAATCAACTCAAATTGAATTAATGACCTAAACAGAAGAAAGAAATCTTAAGGGGGAAAAAAGGGCTAGAAACATCATACCACCTGATTTTAAAATGGGTTATTAAGATATACTAATGAAAACACGAATGATACTGACATAAAAGTAGACACATAGACAAATGGAATGTCATAGAGAACCCAAAAATCACATGTTTACAGTCAATTGACTTTTCTTTTTTTTTTTTTTTTGAGACAGGCAGGATCTTTCTCTGTCACCCAGGATGGAATACGGGATGTCATCCAGGATGTCACCCAGGATGGTACGATCTTGGCTCACTCCAACCTCAACCTCCTGGGTTTAAGCAATTCTCCCACCTCAGCCTCCCAGGTAGTTGGTACTACAGGCACAAGCCACCACTCCTGGATAATTTTTTTTTTTTTGTATTGAGTAGAGATGGGGTTTCGCCATGTTTGCCAGGCTGGCCTTGAACTCGTGAACTCAGGTGATATACCCACCTCAGCCTCCCAAAGTGCTGGAATTACATGTGTGAGCCACTGTGCTCAGACACAGTCTGATTGACACAAGAAATCAATTGACACAAGAAAGATACAAAACAGTCAATTGACACAAGAAAGATACAAAAACATGCAATGTAAATGTGGACTGTGAAACTGCTAGAAGATAACATAGGAGAGAAGTTCTATGACATTGGTCTTGACAATTATTTTTTTGGATATGACACCAAAAATATAGTGAAAATATTTTCATCAAACTAAAAAGCTTCTACACAGCAAAGGAAATAGTCAACCAAGTGGAAAGGCAACCTATGGAATTAAAGGAAATATTTATAAACCATATTTCTAATAAGGGCTTAATATCCAAAATATATAAAGAACTAAAACAACTCAGCCAGAAAACAAATAACCTGATTAAAAAATTGACAAATGACTGAAAAGATATTTCTCAAAATAAGACATATGAATAATCAACAGACATTTGAAAAAATGCTCAACATCACTACTCATTAATGAAAGGCAAATTAAAATCAAAATATCACCTCATACCTGTTAAAATGACTATCATCAAAACAACAAAATATAACCAGTGCTGGCAAGAATGTAAAGGAAAGGAAACTTGTGTACACTGTTGATGAGAATGTAAAATAGTATAGCTATTATAAAAAACAGTATGAAAGTTTCTCAAAAAATTAAAAATAAGACTACAATATGATCCAGCAATCCCACCACTAGGTATATATACAAAAGACATGAAACCAGTATGTCAAAGAGAAATCTGCATTACCATGTATACTGCAGCATTATTCATAAGAGCCAATGTATGGAATCCACCTAAGTGTCAATCAACAGATAAATAGATGTCATATGAGGGTCTTCAAAAAGTTCAAGAGAAATGCACAGTGTGATCAAAACTATGCATGGATTTTCATTTTTTTACACCAAAATAAACTAGTACTAACTTGTTATAGCATGTCTCAACAGGATCTAGTTTGAGGCACTAAGAAGAATAAAACATCAGCTTGAAAGAGCCCCTATCCAGAGTGATATAAATTTTGCTAAAATTAAAGCAAGAACAAACATCAAATTTATGGTGAATCTTGGGTTAAAGAATGTGAAATCATTGGTGCTTTACAAAATATTTATGAGGTCAGTGTCCCCAAAGAAATCAGCAGCTTAAAAATGGATAATTTATATTAAGAAGGGATAAGACATTTTTGATTATGAAGCCTGCAGTAGCAGACCATTCACTTCAATATGTGAGAAATAAAATGAAAGAATATCTTGCTCCTCTTTAATTCATGCCAAACTATAAAAAGACCAACTATTAACAGTAGAAACAATAGCCAACACAAAAGATATCTCAATTGAGTCAGCTTACCCAATTTTGACTAAAAAATTACAGTTGAGCAAACTTTTTTACTCCATGAATGCCAATTGTGCCCAGATCAGCTGCAAACACAAAAACTTTCAATGGAAATTTTAAACAATTTGGATCAAGATTATGAAGCATTTCTTCAAAGAATTGGAACAGGAAATAAAACATGGCTTTTCCAGCACAATCCTGAAGACAAAGCACAATCAAAGCACTGGCTACCAAGAGTTTGAAGTAATCGAGTCAAAGCAAAAGCTGACTTGTCAAGAGAAAAGGTTTTGGAAATGATTTTCCAGGATGCTGAAGGCACTTTCCTTGTTGTTTCTGAAGGTTCAAAGAATGAAAACATCTGCTTATCATGAGAGTGTTTTGAGAATGTTAGCCAACACTTTGGCAGAAGAAAATGCCGTGAAAACTTCACTAGAAAGTCCTTTTTCACCACAACAAAGCTCCTCCTCATTTCTCATCAAACAAGGGCAATTTTGCAAAACTTTTGATGGGAAACCATTAGATGTCCACATAACAGTCCTGATTTGGCTCTTTCTAACTTCTTTTTGTTTCCTAATCTTAAAAAAAATCCTTAAAGTGCACTCATTTTTCCTCAGCAATCTAAAAATGACTACATTCCATTACATGTTTAAATTCAAAGGTCCCTCATTTATTTAAAGATGAACTAAATGGCTGTTATCATTGCTTGCAAAAGTACCTTGACTTTACAGAACTTATGTTGAATAATAAACTTTTTAAAAAATTTTTAACATATATTTCAATTTTTCTACTGTCTTTTTGAAGTCCCCTTGTAAATACACAATGGAATACTATACAGCACTATAAAGGGAAGAAATCCTATTGTGTGTGACAATGGCAGGGAACCTAAAGGACATTCTGTTAATTAAACCAGGCACAAAAAGACAAATACCACATGATCTCATTTATGTATGAAATATTAAAAAATTAAACTCATAAAAGCAGAGAAATGAATGGTGGTTACCAGGAGCAAGGTGGGCAGGGTGGGAAGTGAAGAGATATTGGTTAAAAGACACAAAACTTTCCGTTAGGAGAAATAAGTTCAAGAGATGCATTGTACAACATAACCATTATAGCTATGGGAATGTATTGTATCTTTATAATTTGTTAAGGGAGGAGATTTTAAGTGTGCTTTCATCACAAATAAATGATAAATATGGCAGGTAATTCACATTGATTAGCCTGATACCTTGATTTTTTTTTTCCAAGATGAAGTCTTGTTCTGTCACCCAGGCTGGAGTACAGTGGTGTGATCTCAGCTCACTGCAACCTCTGCCTTCTGGGTTCAAGCAATTCTCCTGCCTCAGCCTCCCAAGTAGCTAGGATTACAGGTACACACCACCAGGCCTGGCTAATTTTTGTGTTTTTAGCAGAGACGAGGTTTCACCATGTTAGACAGGCTGGTCTTGAGCTCTTGACCTTGTGATCCGCCTGCCTTGGCCTCCAAAGTGCTGGGATTAGGGATTATGGGTGTGAGCCACCGCACCTGGCCTGCTTTATTTAACCATTCCACAATATGTACGCATTTCACAACATCATGTTGTACACTATAAAATATATATGACAAATTTTTGTCAATTAAAAAATAAATGATTTTTAATAATAATTGCCAGGTAAAGAGACAAGATCTTGCTTATCTGATATTAAGTATATAAAATAGTATTATTAACTAAGATATATTAATATTAATCATAATTTGGTAATCATTTCACAGTGTATTATGTATATCAAATCATCACATTGCATACCTTAAATATATACTATTTTTATTCATTAATGATTCCTCAATAAAACTGAAGTTTCAAAAATGTTTAGTAAAATTGACAGAGTATATTGATAGTTTGGATAATTAATAATAACAATATCTTCTACAATCTAGCAACTTCTAACTTTGTGGAGACACCATTGAACTAAAGTTGATAAATTCTGAGTTTTTGTCTGTCCTCCACTTTGGCAAAACTGTATAATTAATAAGCAAGACATGAGGCCTGTGAAATGCTGAGTACATGTTAATGTACCTACATCCTACGCTAATTGTAGAAGTTAAATATGAATAATATTTGTATTAGGTAATGCAAGGACTTTCCTAAGCACCTGATGGATATTCGTTAAGTGGGAAGAACATAATGATTTATCCCAATTTTTAAAATTTAAGACTCAAAGTTGAATGATTTATATAATATCCTGAATCAGAACAAGACTGTATATTTCTGACTTCTGCTCTATTTTGGACTTTCTTGTGCTGACCTTTAACCGAAGACCAAACACATTACCATTAGGTTACATTTAATAGTGACAATGATAATAATTAAACTTTACAGTTTATGGAGATTTGCTTTGGAGTTACATGAAAGAGTTTAAACTTCTCATTTCCTCATGGATATTTATTATTGAGTAAAACAGACAGTGAAGGTTTTAAAAATATCTCTAAGTAGTAAAAATATTTTCATTCATTTTGAGTTTTGTCTAAAGAAAGAGTCTGAAGCATTGGCATGATTCTATCAGTGCCTTTCCTCGTAGAGGTGGTAAACAGCCTTTTAAAAATCATCTTTTAAATGTGGCTGTGCAGTGAAAGAAAGGTATCATTTGCCCTTCCACGTTAAAATCCTTTCACTTTCCTCTTCATAAGGCAAACACTGACCCAGATGCTGATCTGTGAGCCTCAGTGCCCCACAGCAGCAGCTGGTGCCTTGGCAGCCTCATTAAGTAGCTGAACTGGCCCCTGTAATATCATCTACAAGTCTGTAGCATCTTTATGCTGCTAATAGCTGTTCTGGGCTCTTATGCCCTTCTGCTTAACTTGTCCTCTTGACTGATATGCTTCCACAGATTTGTTAGTTTTACTAATGCATTAATTAGACAATTATCATTTGGTTCTTGTCCATGTAAAGGAGCATCCATAGAAAAATAAAATCTATAATCACTTTCCATCTTAATTCATTGTGAGGTAAGCGTGGTTTTAAAAATCTCAATATAAAAAATGTATTTTCCAAACATCCATTCCCAAACCAAAAAGAAATGCAATTATATACAGCAATAATCATTGGATCATTTTTTTCTTAAAGAAAGTCACAACCCTTATCCTAAGGAAAAGAGGATCTACCACATTTATCTATTGGCATTTTCCTTCCTGTTTAATGATTATTGATGTGTCTGTGAATTCATAATACTTAGGATAAAAATGAGAAACATATAAACCAATCAATACATTGTTTATTCATGTGGCTCTAAACAATAAACTAAATAAATTAACAAACGTACCTATCCAATGGCTAAAAGTGCATATTGAAAAAAAACACAGAAACTGAGCAATAGAATATTTCATTTACTTAATAAAAGAGATATTTAAGTAGTTCCTTTGAAAAGCCAACTCTCTTCACTCTTTTTCTCAGAGCTTCAATGTATGCTTTTTTATATACAAGTATGTGCTTTAACATTTCATTATTGAGATTCTGTTTGTGAAAGGTGATTTAATACTAAAAATATTTTTGTTTAAACCTAATCTTTGAAAAATTATTTCAAAAGGGATAGAATTCTTGACTTTTTGTTATTTTCTTTTTGAACACTGAAAATAGTATTCTACTGTTTCTGGTTTCCATTGTCAATATTGAAAAGCATGTCAGTCTACCTTTTTTGCTCCTTTTAAAGAAAATAACTATGACAATCTGCCAATAAATATAATTCATCAAAATATACTTTTGTTTGTATTATACTCCTGGAGATGTCTAAGAAAGTTATGCTGATATATTACTTTATAGCACATTACATTGATAAAAAAGAGTCATCTAAGGCAAGATATTTAAAAAGTAACACATCTTTTATTTGGAAGGTAGTCTAATACATAGTTCTCCCCTCTGGACTTTTCAACTGCTTTAGTGGTCAAATAAAATACAAACCAATATGAGAGCTGTTATTGTACACTAAAACTAATTTATTTCTCCTCGAGTATTTTTGATATGTTTTATGAGCTTATTCATATAAATGCAGAAGCATAATAATGCTCTAATTTGTTGAGAAAACAGCAATACTGTAGAGTAAGCTTTTCATTTTTCCAAACTTCAGTTAAAGATTTTCTCCTTTTCATCTCCATTCTTTTTAAGAAGTCATTTTTATCAAAACAGAAAAAGATGAGTCCTATAAAAATATATATCATAGCTATAATATTTTAGAACCTGTTTCTACTCACCAGCCCATTTTTATTTATATCAGGATTGTTTTCAGCAGAATACACAAAGAAAAACATACTAATATAAATATCCAAAAATGTATTGTGTTTAAAAATGTAATATTTACATAGACTATGAGAGCATATTTCCAAATTTAAGAATTTGGAACATATGTCAAGTGGCATTAATCAAAAAATAATTAACAAGGAATGTCTTTAGATTTACCACACAAGTAGATAGGACTGACATTTTATTACATGTTAGAATTCTATATTTAATAGAAATTTAGGCAATAATTGTTTCATGCGAACTGAACAACACAAATGTTGATATATATGCACAACAGTAATGTATTATAAAGAATGTAAGTTAAAAGATACTTTATCCTAAATATCCAATAAATATTTCTTAATTATTTTATCCTAGTAACTCTGGGTGAGAAACTTAACATGACTGGGCATAATGCCATATAATTTTATATGCAATTTATGATAAAATGTTTTAAAACAAAAGTGCAGAAAACTACACAGTAAATTATTTTGTTTTTCTAGTCACTAGTGTGTGAAATACTGTGAACAAGAGATGTCAAAAGGTTACTTTTTGCCTCCTACTCTGAAAAACTGTAGCTGACAAGAATTTCAGATAGGAAAAGAACGTGAAGTAATGTAGCAAGTCAGTTTAATAAACCAATCATTTAATTTTTTATTTGCTATCAAAATTGCTAATTAATCATTCATTTCCTGACGCAGTTCTCACATGTGACTCTAATTTAAACAATAGCTAAAATTTGTTGTGTACTTTTTTTAATTGCAAGAATTGCTAATCAATGAAATGACCAATATTTTAGCAATGGTTTTGTTAACTCAATATCCAAGCCAATACAGGTAATTAATTTTAAATGATTATGACAATTTCATTTATTTAACCAGAGATCAACTTAGCAAAATTTATGTTACCAAATTCTGGGCAATAAAATTAAAAGCTAGGTTTGGAAGTATGTTTTTTGAAATAGGAGAGAGAAAGAAAAAAAAAGAGAGAGATAAATTAAAAGTGGATAGTTTCTTGTCTCTTTTTCCTTTGGATATTTTCTGGTCATATAATATGAAATGGCTATAGCCATCCTGAACCAAGAATGGCTTTAAAACAAAATCAAAGCATCAGAGATACCAAAGGATAAAGACTTAAAGAATGTGAGTAATAGACCATGTCTTTAAATCACTGAATTTTACCAATCCTGGTACCACCATACTTTGGGATTTTTTTTTTAATGTGAGATTATAAATCTTATTGCTTAAACCACTTTAAGTTGGATTTTCCACTTAATATGAGTGAAATATATGCTAATTTGCTCACCTTACTGAAGAAATGAAGAAGCAATGGACCATAGGAAATAAGGAACTAAGTAAAATCCCCCTAGTTACTGAAGAACATATTTAAGATGAAAATCTAATAGGCCTACATATTTAGCCTAACTTAATTCCATTACAGCATGGGAATTAACCTGTGGCCATAGTGAAAGTTATTTAGATACACTGAAAACTTCAACTCCTTTCTGTTATCCTTTATCCCCCATAAAATCACTGTTTACAAATTGTCACTTTTGGAAAAGTTTAACTCAAAGAAAACAAACATAGATTAAAGTATGTCATTTTCAGACAATTTAAAAGTGAATGATAAAAACTGGTATGTTAATTTGTAGGGAATGATTCTTAATGAAAATATAATTGTGACCTTTACACAACACAAAGATTTGGGGCATTGACCCCCACACAGTCAAAAATCTGCATTAAATTTGTTGATATCTCCCCAAAACTTAACTACTAGTATCCTACTGTTGACCAGAAGTGTTACTAATAATATAAACAGTATTAGTGTCGATTAATGCATAATCTGTTTGTGAAAGGATATAATATATACTGTATTCATACAGTAATCTAGAGAAATGAAAATGTTATTAAGAAAACCATAAGGAAGAGACAACATATTTACTACTCATGACATGAAAGTGGATCACCATAAAGGTCATAAAAATAATCCTCATACAGTCATGCACCACATAATGATGCTTCAGTCAACAGCAGAATGCATATACAATAGTGGTTTTCCTGTACCTTTTTTGTTTAGATATGTGTAGAGACAC
Source organism: Plecturocebus donacophilus (assembly GCA_004027715.1). NCBI lineage: Eukaryota > Metazoa > Chordata > Mammalia > Primates > Pitheciidae > Plecturocebus > Plecturocebus donacophilus. The sequence goes on from PVKP010006503.1 coordinate 20,678, forward strand.
AAATACTTACCACTGCATTACAATTGCCTACAGTATTCAGCACAGTAACATGCTCTACAGGTCTGTAGTGTGGAAGCAATAGGATATACCATACAGCCCAGGTGTGTAGAAGACTATACCATCAAGGTTTGCACTTAGGTGCACTGCATGTGTGACGTCCTCACAATGTCAAAATGCCTAAATATACAATTCTCAAAACACTGATGTTAAGTGATGCACGTATATTTACTGGCTCAGTCTATTAATTTTTCTTTTGCTTTGCCAATATTTTATCCTTTGTTTCCATCAAAAGATTGTCACATAAAGTAAACAAAGTTACTATATTTCCTTAATAAGGAAGGTATAAACTTTATAAAAAACATGTTAGCAGGGAAGCTAAAGGATATGTCTTGTAAATTAAAAAAAAAAATAGTCTTGGGTTTGCAGGCTTGGATCTTTGAGCACTAAATTTAACCCACTGGCTTTTCCTGAAGTTCACATAAATGAGCTTTGTGTTTCACAGACTTTGTTCTCTCCTCCTCTGCTAGCAGTTAGTACCACCTGTAAGAGTGTGTGTGTGTGTGTGTGTGTGTGTGTGTGTGTGTGTGTGTTTTCACAGTGTCTGTGAGATAGTCAGGGATCATATATATATGGTGGCCTTTTCCTTATATATCTCCCCTCTTTAATAATGGCAAGGATGTTTAGACCTCCTCGAGAAGTAGAAAGATTAACAATTTTTAAAAATATAAAATGTCTTATCTTGTTCTTAGATAGTAAGACCTCAATAAGTATCAGTGGTTATTGATGATAATTATTATCAGTAGTCTTTTTAAAATTTTTATTTTTATTTTGTATTATACTTTAAGTTCTGAGATACATGTGCAGAATGTCCAGGTTTGTTACATAGGTATGCAAATTCCATGGTGGTTTGCTGAACCCATCAACCCATCATCTATATTAGGTATTTCTCCTAATGCTATCCCTCCCCTAACCCCCATTCTCCTCAACAGGCCCTGGTGTGTGATGTTCCCCTCCCTCTGTCCATGTGTTCTCATTGTTCAAGTCCCTCTTATGAGTAAGAACATGTAGTGTTCGGTTGTCTGTTCCTGTGTTTGTTTGCTGAGAATTATGGTTTCCAGCTTAATCTATGTCCCTGCAAAGCACATAAATTCATCCTTTTTATGGCTGCATAGTATTCCATGGTGTATATCTACCACATTTTCTTTATCCAGTCTATCATTGATGGGCATTTGGGTTGGTTCCAAGTATTTGCTGTTGTGAATGGTGCCACAATAAACATAAATGTGCAAGTGTGGTTATAATAGCATGTTATCCTGTGGGTATATACCCAGTACTAGGATTGCTAGGTCAAATGGTATTTCTGGTTCTAGATCCTTGAGGAATTACCACATTGCCTTCCACAATGGTTGAACTAATTTACACTCCCACCAAAGGTCTAAAAGCAGTCCTATTTCTCCACATCCTCTCTAGCATCTGTTTCCTGACTTTTTAATAATCACCATTCTAACTGGCATGAGATGGTATCTCTTTGTGGTTTTGATTTGCATTTCTCTAATTACCAGTGATTATGAGCTTTTTTCCATATGTTTGTTGGTTGAATAAATGTCTTCTTTTGAGAAGTATCTGTTCATATCCTTTGTCCAATTATTAATGGGGGTTTTTTTGTAAATTTGTTTAAGTTTCTTATAGATTCTGGATATTAGCCTATTGTCAGATGGATAGATAGCAAAAATTCTCTCCCATTATGTAGATTGCCTGTTTACCCTGATAATGACAAACCCACAGCCAATATTATACTGAATGGACACAAGACAAGGATGCCTTCTCTCACCATTCCTATTCAACATAGTATTGGAAGTTCTGGCTAGGGCAATCAGGCAAGAGAAAGAAATAAAGGGTATTCATAAAGGAAGAGAGGAAGTCCAATGGTATCTATTTGCAGATGACATGATTCTATATTTAGAAAACCCCATGGCCTCAGCCCAAAATCTTCTTAAGCTGATAAGCAATTTCAGCAAAATCTCAGGATATAAAATCAATGTGTAAAAATCACAAGCATTCCTATACACCAATAATAGACAAACAGAGAGCCAAATCATGAGTGAACTCCCATTCACAATTGCTACGAAGAGAATAAAATTCCTAGAATACAACTGACAAAGGACGTAAAGGACCTCTTCAAGGGGAACTACAAACCACTGCTCAAGAAAATAAGATAGGAAGAAACAAATAGAAAAATATTTCATGCTCATGGGTAAGAAGAATTAATATCATGAAAATGACCATACTGCCCAAAGTAATTTATGGATTCAATGCTGTCCCCATCAAGCTACCATTGACTTTCTTTACAGAATTAGAAAAAAACTACTTTAAATTTTATATGGAACAAAAGAAGAGCCCATATAGCCAAGACAATCCTAAACAAAAAGAGCAAAACTGTAGGCTCCATGCTACCTGACTTAAAACTATACTACAAGGCTACAGTAACCAAAACAGCATGGTATGGGTAATAAAACAGATATGTGGTATTGGTACTGGTACCAAAACATATATATAGACCAATGGAACAGAACAGTGGCCTCAGAAATAACACCACACATCTAAAACTATCTAATCTTTGACAAACATGACAAAAACAAGCAATGGGGATTCCTTATTTAATAAATGGTGTTGGGAAAACTGGCTAGCCATATGCAGAAAACTGAAATTGGACACCTTCCTTACTCCTTATACAAAAATTAACTCAAGATGGATTCAAAACTTAAATATAAAACCTAAAATCATAAAAACCCTGGAAAAAAACCTAGGCAATACCATTCAGGACATAGCCATAGGCCAAGACTTCATGACTAAAACACCAAAAGCAATGGAAACAAAAACCAAAAGTGACAAATAGGATCTAATTAAACTAAAGAATGAGCTTCTGTACAGTGAAAGATTAACAATTCACACATATTAGTGTCCATGAAAAAGATAGTTCAATTATCATTTTTAAATATCCTAAGACTCTTTTTATTATCCATAACTATATTGGGCTAAATAACAGCCACTTAAGGACATTGGCTCCTAATCACTAGAATCTGTAAAAATTACTTTAAAAGAAAAAAGGGCCTTTGTATATATGATGAAATTAAGGATTTTGAGATTGGAGGATTATTCTGGCTTATCAGAATGGATCCTGATAATAAGGGTATCTTCACAAGAGGGATGCAGAAGGAAATTAGACACAGACAGAAGTGGAAAAGTTTATGTAATTACAGAGAGAGAGAGGAGTGATGTGGCCACAAACCAAGGAATGCCCGCAACCACTATCAGAGCTGGACAAGAAAAGGAGGCAGTTCTCTCTCAGAGCCTCCAGAAGGAGCACAGCCATGCTGAAATCTTAATTATGTCCCAATGATACTAGTTTGGGACTTCTGGCCACAAAACTATGAGAGAATAAATTTCTGTTATTTGAAGCCACCAATTTTTTGGTAATTTGTTACAACAGCCAAAGGAATGAATTCAGTGATATAACCACAAAAAGAAATATACTCTGAGTTACTTTAAAAGGACATACACACCATCTGTACACCTCTTTTTTAGGAAAAGGCAGTTCTTTGTGTCAATCATTCTTCAGATATCCTAAATTAGGAAACCTTAAGAATTGTCCATATAGAGTGATGATGGGTACTTTATTCCCAATTTATGTACTTACATACCTCAAGTACCTTGCCTATTAAGTTATGAATTTGATCCTGTATAATTATCTTATACTTCCTATTATAAGTAGGAAAACATATTCTATTAGGAATTCATAAGACTAGTTATTATTGTTATTTTTGGGCTTCCCAAACTTTCTCTTCCCTTAAAAATCATAAACTGTATATGAGGAAGTTTGTAAATATACATATCCCATCCAAATGCAAATAGGTTTATACTGACCATGACCTAGTTATTTACAGCCTCTATTTCAATTCTGACTGACAGCCAAGGTAAAAATTACTTCAATTTAGGGGGCATGAGCATATAAGTCTTCACAGAGAGAAACCTCTGTTCACAGTGAAGAGAAAGTTTTATCTGTATAAAGATTATGGTGAAATTTTTGGCTTACCTATGACCTTCTTAGTTCCACTTGTGAAACACTGCAAATGATTTTCAATCATTTTTGTAATTCAGAATTATTTCCATACTATATCAAAATATTCTATGAATTTTATATATTTTTTTCTTTTTATGATTATGAATGATTTTTGACAGAATAACTACTTCAGAAAGTTGGCCTTTCAAAGGACAATCTCCTTTTAAATGATTTGGACACTAGGTTTGCCATTGCACTGTAATTTACATTTGCTGCATGATTATAAGAAAAAAGCCTCTATAAAAATCAAAATGGAATGAAGTATCTTTTAAACATGAGACAATACAGCTACATTCCTGTATAGAAACCACTTCAGAAAACAAACGACAAGGCTTCAACCTAAATTAAGTAAGGACAAAACTGTAGAAAAATTATAGGATGCTGCCAGACAGCACGTGAAAACTACATACCTGAAAATTCCAAATAAGTGCAAATTACTGTGTACCAAGTTTTTTTCCTAGTCATTTCATCACATCAAGATGTGAAATACAATGAAAACTGCTATGGTTTTTGCTTTTGTCTTTTAGAGACATCAGAGTCTACCAATATACATTTCTGTACATAAAATTAAATTCCATTTTCTGCTGATATGATTAGCATGGTCAAGTACTAGTTTACTCGCTAAGTCTTATAAGTGTTATGATGAAAGATTTTCAAACTATAATTTATGTGTGTTGTATCAGATGATCACTAGTTTAGGAACAGAAACTTGCATATGCATCCAATAGAAATTTTTCTTGGAAGTCTAAGTAAAATGAGAATTACAGAAAGCTGCCAGGATTATGTGCTGGAAGATTAAAGAATGTGGTCACAAATTCCAGGGGATCTAATTCTGTATGACGCTTAAGAAAAAATGTAAATTGCTTTATGTATTCTTTATTGGTTCATTTAGATATCTTGCAAAGAGATGCACTCAGAAAACAGAGAAATCTAAATTCTATCACATTAATACTACACATTCCTACAGCATGAATTCATTTCTGGCATATCATGATTTATTAAAAGGAAAGATTCCAAATACACTATGACATTTTACTTCAAGTATAATTTATGAGAATTGATTCCATTTTTGCAAGCACTGTGAGTTCAACAGTCTATAAAGTTAGAAAATAGCCATTATGTTTTCCACTTTTTATCAGCTATTTTATAAACTTTATGAATCTGACTAAAATATAAGGTTATAGATTCCTAATATATGAATTCTAAACAAATGTTAATCTACTTCAAACCCAGTGATGTGACTGACAAAATATTTTTTAAGCTGCAGTTGCTGGAGAAGTTCTAAGCATCTGAATAAAAATTTCTTTTGAGTATTCAAGTACTACTCAGGGAAAATTTCCACAACAATCTCCAATGAAGGAAAGAAACTATAAATAGTTCAATCTGTAGTAAAAACTGGTATATACCAAGACATAATAAGAGACTATTACTTTATTTATTTATTTTGAGATGGAGTTTTACTCTTGTCACCCAGGCTGGAGTGCAATGGTGTGATCTCAGCTCACTGCAACCTTCGCCTCTCAGGTTCAAGCAATTCTCTTGCCTCAGCCTCCCAGGTAGCTGGGATTACAAGTGCACGCCAGCACACCCAGCTAGTTTTTATGTTTTTAGTAGAGACAGGGTTTCACCATGTTGGCCAGGCTGGTCTCAAACTCCTGACCTCAAGTGATCCACGCGCCTAGGCCTTCCAAGTGCTGGAATTACAGGCATGAGTCACTGCTCCCAGACGAAAATATCACTTTTAAAAAATAAGCTTAAACTAGTAAAATACTTAAGAAGAAAATATAAAGGCAGTAACATTTTTTTGTTCAATGGTGTAGACACATTCTGTTGTTTGTAGGTCTTTGGACAAATTATCCAAGAACTACATACAATGATTTTTTGCTTTAGTCAGTGTTCCCCTTAATCTCTACCTGATTAATCTCTACCTGATTAAGTTCCATTTTGCAGGAACTTTGCAGGTTAATGGCCCTGCTAACTTCAGGAACCCTGTCTGTCCTCATCACCCAGGCTTAAACAAGTTATCAAAAATAAAAGATGTTCAAAAACTGTTGTCATCTTACTGAATGAATAAATTAAGGAGAAAGTGGGTGAATAGAAAAAACACTGGGTTTGAATGTTTGTCTTCCTGATTTTTTGGATAAGAGGTATAAGATTCTGCCATGACCATACTCTGCCAGCAGACACAGTGGCTCCCAATTAGTGAAAATTCAGAATTAATTTTCCCATTAACTGAATCACCATTAGGAAAAATAAACTTCACACAGTAATAAAAAAGACTTTAAATGTTTTGCTTGAAAGATTATCTCAACTTTTTGACCAAGACCCAATTTTATAAATCTAAATTTAATGTATCCCCTAATTCTTTTATACTATTTGCAAGAATATAAACTGCTTCAACCTTTTGGAGCAGAACTTCTAAATGACACAAAATGCAAAACACATACACATTTGGACCTAGCAATTCTAAAACCGTGCAAAAACACATGTACAAAGATATTCAATTGTACATATTATTGAATAATTAAAGACAACCCAAACTTGATCTTTCAGAAACTGGCCAAATATTAATAAATTATGGTACAATTAGATACTATGTAGCTATTTAAATCAATGATGAATTGACTATATTGGTAAGAAAGAAGATTCTAAACTTGTTAGGTGAAAGAAAGTACATTACAGAACAATATATAGACTGTGATTGTGTTGCATATTTTGTGTACACACACGCATATATATTCATTTATAATTTATTAAATAAATATTTCTTGAGAAATTACTATTGGTTAAGAAGTGCTCTGTACAGGGGATATAAAATGACAAATAAGATAAAAAAGATAAATAAATTTCACATTCTACAGTATAAAATGCAATGTTTGTAAGTGGATATAAAATGATCTGGGAGAAGGTGCACCAAAGTTTTAACAATGCATACTTAATCCAGGACTGAGGGGGCAAGTAAGAAAGAGGCAAGAGCAATTTTTATAGTTTTCCCTTTTTATTTTTGTTTACTGTGTTTAAACTCGCTCACAATAAGCATGTATTTTGCACTAAAAAAGAGAATAAAAAGTTTCATAACTCACGTGGCTCAATTCCTCCAAAAGTTTTCTAAATTATCTCATATCACAACCTAAGAACTTCAATTTGAAACTTAAACTTATTTTTTATTTTTGTTTTGTTTGTTTTTATACCCAGTTTATACCCAGCTCTTCCCACATACCCATGATCTACTGATTGGTAATATTTCAAATGACTTTCTTCTCTCCCACTTGATTGTCACTTTCATTGAAGGAAGGAAGCCATCTTATTTACCTTTATAGCCTAGAACACTTAGATAAGTAAATATGGTGTTTTCTAATGAGTTTGTGAATAAATTTGTTGATGGCATTGGAAATAAAAACTACATTCTAAACAATTTTATTATTTCAGATAATGTAGACAATTTTATTTAACAAGTTGTAAAAGAACATTCTATTACTAGTGTCTTTTAGTGACATTACCTTTAATTTAAAATATTTTTGATGGTGTGTATTGAAACATGAAAGGTAAAAGCTTCCTGTTTCTAGTAAAGTTCTCCGCCCCAACAGAGTGACTCTTAAAATATCTATATTTTGTAGTCTCATTCAATATATAAAAGTGGATCACTTATTTGATTAAAACATGACAGATATTAAGGATGTTTTGCCAAGCAATTTCACATATTGGGCCATATGTGAAAAATCATTTGGGGATCAAAGGAACTGAATTCCGTTTAATGAACTTTAAAAGTTCCTTACTAAACAACTTTAATTCCAAAGGGTAAAATCCACTTACTCCATAATCTAAAAGTCTGTTGTGTTTAGTAGGAATCAGAGAAGGGATTTATGTCCATGCATTGATCCTATTGGGATCAAATAGGCATAAAAAAAAAGGCAGGATTTTCCTAAATGTTATTTGTTTAAATGTGGAAGAGAGATGGGTTGTTAAGAAGGCTTAGTGGAAACATAAATATGATGAATTGGGAAACAGGCCAAAATGCTATAGAAATCACAAAATTAAATGTCCCTTCTCACAGAAAAGGAGTTCATGAGAGTAACGCAATAGTGATGATGAGAAGAAAATTAAATTGAAATACAGAAGGTGGTATTAATTTTCCACTTAATGAATATATTTAGTATATTAAGTCCCATTGAGTAGACTAGGTGCTAAGGTTCAATAGGGGATGAAATCACATGGTGGAGTAAACAAGACAATTTTAATATAAATAAGTATTCTATTTTGATAAGGGAGTAGCTATAAGATATGAGAAAACTATCAATGGTATCCTAGGGAAAATGGTGAGTATCTAAGGAAGGACAAACTGGTAAAGGGTACTTCTCCTCAAGATTGAAGTTTGGGGTTTCTCCCTAAGGTTGGAGTTCACATCTTTTTTTAAGGAGGCATGGGTCAGCCCACTGTATAGTATAGAAATGTGTCAATTTGTCCAGGTTTGCACTGGCCCATAGTCAAAGGAGCAGCAGGCAGCAATCCCCTGGTGTGCAGGTGGGGAGCAGGTGATCAGAACCTCAGTTAACATACAAAGGGACTGATAATTCTCCTGGATCCAGGTGGGTAGTACCAGGGCTAAGGCTGTCATCACCGAGGGGATCATGTGTTATTTACGTGTGACTGGGGCAGAGCTCCCATCATGTCATCATTCTCCCCCAACCCTGATCCACCCCACCGCAGCTAGAAACTGCAAAATAGCCCCTTCCTTCTGCAGTGTCTCTCAGTGCACTCTACCAAGGACAGTTAACGGTGAGCTCACTTTAATGAAGACATGCTTAAAGGGATTCCATTTATAACAGTAGAGCATATATTGAAGGGTGAATCTAGAGCTGAGAAGAAAGAAACTGATAATTGGGACAATTACATGTAACTTTTACCTTGAAGAATAGTAATTTGAAATGTGTAGAATTTGTGATCAGGTACATAAAAATTAGCATTACAGTGGACCATCAAGAGAGGAAGCTCTTATCAGATGGTCAGTACATAACAGGGTGGAATATAGATCCAATTTCATATGTGACTACAAAAAATAGAAAATAGAAAATCAACAACAGGGGCATATATTTGTAGATAGCATAGCCCAGTTGTGTGGTAGAAATAGAGAATAATGTGTTTATTGTCTCCATTCCTCCATATCTGCAGTTTAAGACATTCTCATTAAGACTTCTGCAAACCTAACTCAATCTTACAGCAAACTGCTTTAATTCCCTGGCCTAACTGTGTCCCCAATGAGTTTTCAGTTTTCTACTTCTGGGTCATATAGGTAAATACCCACTTGGCAGTGATTTTATAGACCATGCATCTTTCTTCAAGAGGGACTTTAAAATGAATGAGTAGGCATGATCTCCATTCCTCCTAAAAGAATTCAGATTCTCAATGGATAGCTATACTTAATTGCTCATTTATTTTTATAATCATGTTTAGGAGCACTGAAGATTAATCAGGAAACCCTGGATATGATAACTCATGTGGCTGAGAGTATAGAAAATATAAATCATTAATTTAAATAGGCAACATGAGCCATGGCATAAATTAGGCATAAAATATTTTTCCCAGACATATTATTTTTGACCTTTTTTGGATGTCTTTTTATTAACTGTAATTATTATTTTGTCTCAAAAATAAGGGTGAATTGAAGATTGTTAGTAAAATATTATTCAATGTATTTTCATTCCATGGAATGATTTTTGTCAATGCAATATGTTTAATGGTCTTGTGCTACACAAATATAATAAAAGCCTAGGGATTTTATCAGATGAATGGTGTAAGAAGAACAGAGACATTATAAAGACTGTATGATCAACAAAATTATGGTTTTAATTATATAATAAGTCTTATATAAAGAGATATTTTGGGGATAAGCATGAGAACGAACAAGGAGATTTTCTCAATTCACATGAAGAATCAATTATTTCTAGAAATGTTAATGGAGTTAATAAGGTTTGACAATGAAATTGGTCAATGGCAATAAATATTGTCTTTCCTGCAGTCACTCAGAGGAAGGATGCGATTAATTATTATTCAATCAATGGTTGTTAAGTACCTATTGCATGGAAAGCAATGTTATCAGAATTGGAGATTGGGCATTGAGCAAATCAGGCTAGATCTGTGTTCTCACTCAGCTTATATACTAATGATAAGAGGCAGGGAAGGAAGAAAGAGAGGGAGGGAGGGAGGAAGGAAGGAAGGAAAGAAGGAAGGAGGGAAGGAAGGAAAAATAAAAATAAGTGATAGCACTATAGATTTGGGCAATGGCACTGGAAGTGGTTAAAAAAATAAAAAAGCAAAAGATCAAATGTGAGATATAGTTTTAGAGAAGAGCCAATGAGACTCACTAACATCAAAAAGAGTATGAAGAAAAATAGATGAATAAAATAAGAATGCATTTAGTTTTTAATTCTGGACATGTATATACATTAGCTTATGAAAATCCTAATTGATGAGTTACAGCAGCCCTAAGAGAGATAAAAACTGGCATGTACCTGTAGATGAAGACACAGTATAAACAACAGGTAAAGAATGGAGTGGGTAGCTTCCCCCATCCCCTATCCCTTACTACTAAGAACCAAAAGGGTGGAGGACACCATAGGTTACTTCTGACCATGAGACTGCTTGCTATTTGGCTTTATTGATATATTTTCTGCTTTGTGTCCTGAAATCCAAGTAAACTGATAGCCTGAATATATTTTACTTGTACACCTTTTTTGTCATTTCCAAACCTGAAACCAACTGATACAGGATATTAAAAATTTGGGAGTTTATTAGACAGGGATTTGGAAATACCACATTGGGAATTCATGATAAAAATCTGGAACTCTGGGATAAAATTGTGGATTAACATATAGATTTTTTTCAATCTTAAGCTTAGAGATGGTACTGAGAAATATTAAACTAGATAAAGAAAAATGAGAATTGATTATTGCTTTTGTCATAGTTGAAATCATTAGTAACGTTTGCCAGCATGATTTTAGTTGGACAGTAGAATTAAAACTTGATAGTGTTGGTTATAAAAGAACTGTATTGTTAAAAGAAACTGGAGATAGCAAATTGAAAAAGTTTCTCAAGAATTCTTGCCATCAATGAAAGAGAAATGAATGGTAGCTAGAGAGGACTGTGGGACTTCAGGAGGTTTTGGTACATCCATGTTTGCCTGCTCACTGGGATGATGAAACTAGGTGAGGGTGGGGCTTGAGGCTGGAATAAACAGTTGAGTAAACAAAGATGGGTGAGCTAAACTCACAATGACAGGGTTGGATGTAGATATGAGTAGAGAGAGTCCATCTATTTTAACAGGAATGCAGAGCCTGAGTACATACACAAATAAGATGGAAAATGTGGTACGAAGATGATATGATGTCCTTATCATGCTTCTGGTCTCTCAGAGTAACAGAAAACAAGGTAATAAGATGAGAGAAAAATAGAGAAGTATGGATGTTTGTAGAGAGGAGACATGAAATAGTTTTCTGAGACAATTGGGAAGGAAACTCCCTACTGAAATGTAGTAGGTTTGATGTAACAGTGACTTGGTTGCTACTACAGATAGGAAAGTCAGAGTAGGCTTCTCTGTGAGGAGGGGACTTTTAACTAAATAATGAAATAAAAAGGAGTCATCCATGAAAATATCAAGAAAAATATCATTTCAGGAAGAAGAGAAAGCAAACAAAACATCTTAAGGCACAAACAAACTTGTGTTTAAGGCTGTAAAATTAGACCAGTGCTGTTTGGTCATGAGTGTGAGAGAGAAGATGTAAGATATGGTAGAAGAATTCGGCAAGGGCCAAATCCTGTTAGCCTCTGTAAACTAAGTTATGGATACTAGATTTATAGCAGATGCAGTTACGTGTTAATAGACATTCCCATTTGGTTTAGTATCTAAAAACTGGGCACAATAGGAGGCAAGTGCCATGACATCCCAACTGATGCACTTGACCAACAGTGGAAGGATTTATTGGGAGGCTGATATAAGACTGAGAGTTTATCAGGGTGCCTGATTCCCTGCATCCATTAACTCATTTACCCTACCATGTCTTTTGGCTCAACAAAGTTGGGAGCTGGGTGCCATGACCTCAACAAAGAGTTGTGTCTGTCAGAGTGATGTGACTCAATGAGAAAGAATCTATATGGGATGGAAAATGGCATGGAAGAGCTGAGGGGTGAGTTATAAATGGCCAGTTGGTAGGATATCATCTAGGCAATAGATATATATTCCTGTAAATCTCAATTGATTGATGGATTTCAAAACAAAAAAACAAATACACAAACATCTGTTCCACAGGAGGATACAGCAGCAGATACAATAGAATGAGTCACATAAGACTTTGCCATTTTTTCTAAACTCTTCCTTTCTTTGCACCAGAAATCAGACAAGTCAGAAATAGCAGCTATCAAGTCAGGGAGGAGAGAAAGAGAAGAAAAGATCAAAGAAAACATATTATTTTCCTCTGCAAAAGTCTTTAAAAAATCTGATTCATGCCTGAGCCATGGAGGGAGAAGCTTTAAATTACAAGACAGATTGAAGTGTTTTTATATTTCAACTTTCTGCCCTGTTTTAATACCAGAAAACAAGACTGTTCATCAATACATGAATGTGACTAGAAATATCTACAGGATTAGCTAAAAAAAAAAAAAAAAACCTCAGATGGAGAGGAAAATTCCAAAAGAGTAATTTTGAATGGCAGTCGTGAGACAGTATAGAGATGTTTCCTTCTTTACTCATTCTGAGTCCAACTCATTTAATCAGTGAGTCATATGTATGTTTTGACAGGAGGCTTTTGAAGGGTTTTAGTCAGGGAATGACATTTTCTGATTAACAGATTGAATATAACACTTTATTGGCTGTGTTAGAAACAGATTTTTGTAGAGGCAGACAGAAAGTAAAGGGGCAAGTTATGGTGCTATGACAGTGGTCCAAACAAAAGGTGGTGGTAGCTTGTTCTAAAATGATAATTGGAAAAGACTGAGATAAAGAGACAGTTCTGTGATATGCTTTGAAGGTAGAGTCAGTAAGATCAGATTATCTGGGAGTGAGGTGTAATAAAGAATGAAGAATAACTGCTATAACTTTGGATCAAACAATTGAGCACTGAAACTTAACGAGACAAAAATTGGGTATCGAGCAGAGTGCTGTTCAAGAGAAAAATCAATAGTTCTGTTTTCATCATATTAAATTTGAGATGTCAAGCAGATATCCATTTGGATATGTGACATTTGGAATTGGTTGGAAGAATCTGGAATTGTGGAGGGAAGGCAAGAATGGATTTGTAGATTTTAGAGTCTTCAGCACACAGTATTTAAAGCACTTACTTTAAAACAAGTTATTCAGGAAGAATGAATGTACAGAAGAGAGAAAGGGAGCCAAGACAGAACAATGTGGCAGGTCAGTATTTGGAGTTCAAGAAAAGAGAGGAACAAGAAGGAAGCCCAGGAGGAGCAATGGCCAAAGAGGTCGAAAGAAAAACAAAATACTTTTCCTCCAAGAAGAAAATATTTCAATAATTTAGTGAATAATCATGTTAGATGTTGATAAAAACACAATAAAAATGAAATTGAATTTAGTACAAAGTACGTTCTTAATGATCTTCACAATTATTCTCAGTTAACTGAAGAGGAATCCAGGGTTTAGGGAGCTGAGAAAATGGACAATGATAAAATCTATACCCAAGTTACAGAGAAGCCATTCTGTCAAGAAGTGAATGGAGAACACATAGCAAATAATCCAGAAGAAAAGGGAGAAGAAGAAGAAAGAAGAAAGGAGGAGGAGGAGGAAGAGGAAGAGGAGGAAGAAGAAGAGGAGGAAGAAGAAGAGGAGGAAGAAGAGGAGGAGAAGGAAGAGGAGAAGAAGAGAAGGAGGCGAAGTGGAAGAAGAGGGATGAGGAGGAGGAGGTATTAAACACTCAAAAACATGTTTAAGTACTGCTAAGAATGATCAATAGAGATGGGTGATTCAATAATGCAGAATGGAGAGTGAGATTAAGAGTGACATTGTTGAAAGTTTAAAAGCTACTGAAAACTAGCACAAAATTTCAGGCTGTGGCCCTGATAGAAGTAAAGCTTTTTGTTGTTGTTAGAAGAACAAAAGCAGGGAGTTAGGGCAGAGGTAAAATGTTTTTATGATAGTGAGATGATGATATTTTCATGCAATAGCTTTTATTTATTTTCAAATGAACTGCTATAGACAATGTACTTTTTATCTCTAATTTCAAGAAACTAATTCTCAAAAGTACAGATTATTTTGGCCAGTGCAGCTGAGAAGTCCTTATGATGAACATTATTCTCTTTTCTGAGCAACAATAGCAGATCTAATCTATCATTGCTTTTTTTTTACTTTTCTTGAGTGATTAGGAAATTACTAGTAAACTTGTGCACAGGATTAATTTGGAAAACCATACCTTAAATCACATCTGCTATTTCAGTTTTCAGTCCACAGATTTCATGCAAATTTTCTTTTATGCTATTAATTTGATAGGTTTTTTTTCTTTCCAACTTTTAGGTTTAGGGGATACATGTGCAGGTTTCTTACATGGTAAATTGTATGTCTCAGGGGTTTCCTATACAGATTATTTCATTACCCAGGTAATAAGCATAGTACCCAACAGGCAGTTTTTCAATTCTCACCTTCCTTCCACTCTCTACTCTCAAGTAGGCTCTGGTGTCTATTGTTTCCTTCTTTGTATTCCTGTGTGCTCAATGTTTAGCTCCCATTTGTAAGTGAGAACATGCATTATTCGGTTTTCTGTTCCTGCAATAATTCACTTAGGATCATGGCCTCTACCTTTTCTAATCCTGCAAAAACTGTAAAAAGATAATCCTTTGCAACAACTATCCATGTTGTTGTAAGGGATATGACCTCATTCTTTTTTAAGGCTGTGTAGTATTCCATGGTGTATATGTACCACATTTTCTTTATCCAGTCCACCCTTAATGAGCATTTATATTGATTCCATGTATGTTATTGTGAGTAGTGCCACAATGAACATACACCTGCATTATGTCTTAATGGCAGAATGATTTATATTCCTTTGGGTATGTACTCAGTAATGGGACTGCAGGGTTGAATGGCAGTTCTCTTTTAAGTTCTTTGAAAAAATCTCTAAACTGCTTTCCATAGTGGCTGAACTAATTTGCATCTCCAACAGCAGTGTAAAAGTATTCCCTTTCCTCCACAACCTTACCAACATCTGTTGTTTTTTTGACTAATAATAGTCATTCTGACTGATACGAGATGCTATCTCATTGTGGTTTTGATTTGCAGTTATCTAATGATTCGTAAGGTTGAGCATTTTTTCAATATGCTTTCTGTCTATGTGTATGTCTTCTTTTGAGAAGTATCTGTTCATGTCCTTTGCCCATTTTTTAATGGGGTTTCTTGTTTTTGTTTTTCTTGTTGATTTGTGATTTCTTTAAGGTCCCTATAGATTCTGGATACTGGGCCTTCATTTTATGTTGTTTGCCAATATCTTCTCCCATTCTGTAGATTGTCTGTTTGCTCTGTTGATAGTTTATTTTACTGTGCAGAAGATTTTTAGTTTACTTGGGTCCCACTTGTCTAGTTTTCTTTTTGTTGCAATTGCTTTTGGGGTCTTAGCCGAACATTCTTTGTCAAGGTTAATGGTGAGAAGAGCATTTCCTAGGTTGTTTTTCAGGATGTTTACAGTTTGAGGTCTTACATTTACATTTTTAATAAGTGTTGACTTAATTTATTTGTATATGGTGAAAGGTAGGGATCCAGTTTCATGTTTCTAAATATGCCTAGCCAGTCAGCCCAGCACGATTTGCTTAACCAAGAGTCCTTTCCCTATTCTCATTTTTGTCACCTTTGTCAAAGATGAGATGCTTTTAGGTGTGCAGCTTTATTTCTGAGTTTCCTGTTCTGTTCCATTGGTGTATGTGTCTGTTTTTGTACCATATTATGCTGTTGGGTTACTGTGGCTTTATAGTGTAGTTTGAAGTCAGGTAGTTTGCTGCCTCCCACTTTGTCCTTTTTGCTTAGCATTGCTTTAATGATTCAGGTTCTTTTTTTGTTCCATATGAATTTTAGAATAGCTTTTTTTTTTTTAACTCTGCGAAGAATAACATAGGTAGCTTCATAAGAGTAGCACTGAATCTATAAATTGCTTTGGGCAGTATGGGCATTTTTAATAATATTGATTCTGCCAATCCATAAGCATGAAATATTTTCCATTTATTTGTGCATCCCTAATTTCTTTCAAGGTGTTTTATAGTTCTCCTTGTAGAGAACTTGTACTTCTATGGTTAGCTCTATTCCTAGGCATATTATATTTTTGTGTGTATAGTATAAATAGGATTGCATTCTTGATTTGGCTCACAGCTTGGATGTTGTTGGTGAATAGAAATGCTACATATTTGTGTGCATGATTTTTATATCTTGTAACTTTGCTGAAGTTGTTTATCAGATCTAGAACCTTTTGGGCAAAGTTTATGGGACTGAATTATATTATCTACAAAGAGAGATAGTTTGACTTCCTCTCTTCTGAGTTGGATGCCTTCCATTTCCTTCTCGTGCCTGACTACTCTGGATAGGACTTTTGGTACTATTTAGAATTGGACTGGTGAGAGTGCGCATCCTTCTTTTGTTTCAGTTCTCAAGAGAAATCCTTCCAGCTTTTGCTGATTCAGTATAACATTGGCTATGGGTTTGTTATAGATAGCTCTTATTTAGTTATGCTCCTTAATGTCTAGTTAAAGGTTTTTAACATAAAGTGATGCTGAATTTTACCAAAAGTCTTTGCTGCATCTGCTGAGATGATTGTGTGATAATTGTCTGTAGTTCTGCTTATGTGATGAATCATGTTTTTTGATTTGCGTAAACCGTGCTTGACCATGGTGGTATACTTAAATATTTGTGCTGGATTCAGTTTGTTAGTATTTGTTGAGCATTTTTCATTTATGTTTACCAAAGACATTGAGCTGAAGTTTCCTTGTTTTAGTCATGTCTCTGCGAGGTTTTGGTTTCAGAATGATTCTGGCCTCATAGAATGAGTGAGGAATATTTTTGGAATATTTTCAGGAGACTTGGTACCAGCTCTTCTTTATAGGTCTGGTAGAATTCAGTTGTGAATACATCAGGTCCAAGGCTTTTTCTGGTTTAAAAGCTTTTTATTACTGATCAATTTTAGAACTTTATGTTGGTCTGTTTAGGATTTCCATTTCTTCCAGGTTCAATCTTAGGAGGTTAAATATTTACAGGAATTTATCAATTTCTTCTCAATTTTCTAGTTTGTGTGCATAGTATCTCTGGGTATTTTTTGTATTTCTGTAGGGCTGTGGTGGTAATGCCTGCTTTGTCACTTCTAACTGTGTCTATTTGGGTCTTTTCTCTCTCTCCTTTCTTCTTTTTTATTAGTCTAGCTAGTGGTCTGCCGATTTTATTTAATCATTTAAGGAACCAACTCCTGGATTCATTCTTTTGATCTTTTGTATTTTTTTAATCTCAGTTTCCCTAAGTACAGCTGTGATTTTGGTTATTTCTCATCTTCTGCTGTTTTTGGTGTTGGTTCACTCTTGTTTCCCTAAGTGTGCTATTAGGTTGTTAGTCTGAGATTTAACATTTTGATGTGTGTGTTTAGTGCTATAAAATTTCCTCTTAACATTGCTATAGCTGTGTCTCAGCAATTCTGCTATGTTGTATCTTTTATTTTCAATAGTTTCAAATAATTTCTTGATTTCTACTTATTTTCATTGTTTACTCAAAAGTTATTATTCAGGAGCAGGTTATTTAATTTTCATGTAATTTCATGGTTTTGAGAGATCAATATTCTCAGTATTGATTTCTATTTTTATTGTGCTATTATCTGAGAGTGATGTTGGTATGATTTTGTTTTGTCAATGTAGTTGAATATGGTTTTATGGCTGATCACGTGGTGGATTTTAGAGTAGGTGCCATGTGCAAATGAGAAGAATATATATTATATTTTTGTTGAGGGGAGTGTTCTGTTGATATCTATTAGGTCTATTTGATCAAGTCTCAAGTTCATGTCCCATATATCATTGTTCATTTAGTGCCCCAATAATCTGTCTAATACTGTCAGTCAGGTATTTAAGTCTCCCCCTATTTTGTGTGGTTATCTAAGTCTCTTCATAAGTCTGTAAGAACCTGTTTTATTAATCAGGGTGCTCTGATGTTAGGTGCATATATATATATATATATATATATATATATATACACACACACACACACACACACACACACACACATGTATATATATATAATAGTTAAATATTCTTGTTGAATTGAACCCTTTATGATTATGTAATATCCTTCTTTGTTTTTTCCATAGTTGTTGGTTTAAAGTTTGTTTTTCTGAAATTAGAATACTAGCCTCTCTCCTTTTATGTTTTCCATTTTCTTGGTAGATTTTTCCTCATCCCTCTACTTTTAGCTTCTGGGTGTCACTGTATGTGAGATATGGGTCTCTTGAAGATATCATACTTCTTGCTTTTTTTAAAATCCTACTTAGCATTCTGTGCATTTTAAATGGGGACATTTAACTCTTTTATGTTCAATGCTAATATTGATAAGTGTGGATTTGATCCTATCATTATGTTTTTAGCTGGCTGTTAACTCGACTGTGTAGTTGCTTTCTAGTGTCAATGGTGTATGTATTTAAGTGTGTTTTGTGGTAGCTAGTAATGGCCTCTTGTTTCCATGTTTAGCACTCCCTTAAGGACCTTTTGTAAGGCAAGTATAGTGGTAATGAATTCCCTTTGCCTTTGGTTATCTGAAAAGAATGTTATTTATCCTTCACATATAAAGCTTAGTTTGGCTAAATATAAAATTCTTGGTTGGAATTTCTTTTCTTTAAGAATACCGAATATAGATCCCCTGGCCTCTCCTGGCTTGTAGGGTTTCTGCTTAAATACTGCTGTTAGCCTGATAGGTTTCCCTTTGTAGGTGACCTGCTGCCTCTCTCTAATTTCCTTTAACATTTTTTTCTTTCACGTTGACCTTGTAGAGTCAAATTACTATATATCTTGATGATGATTGTCTTGTCTGTATCTCAAAGTGATTCTCTGAATTTCCTGTAATTGAATTTCAACCTCTCTGCAAGGCTGGGGAGATTTTCATGGGCGATATTCTAAAATATGTTATCCAAGTTGCTTTCTCTGTCTCTCTTTCAGGGATGCCAATTTGTCATATGTCATAGGTTTGGTCTCTTCACATAATCCCATATTTCTGGGGATTAAATATTCATTCCTATTTATTTTCATTTTAAATAGTTATCTGAGTCAATTTGAATAACTGATCATTGGAGTCAGATTGCTTCCTCAGCTTCATCTATTCTTCTGCTAATTGTATTACAAAATTGTCTTCCAATTGTATTACAAAATTCTTGTTGTACATTTTTTAGCTCTATCAGACCAGTTTTGTTTTTTCTTAGAATGGCTATTTTGTCTTTCAGCTCTTATATAATTTTGTTGAATTCCTTAGATTCCTAAGATTGAGTGTCAACTTTCTTCTGAATCTCAATAATCTCTGTTCCTGTCCATATTTTGAATTATATGTCTGTAATTTCAGCCATTCAATCTAGAAGGCTGAAAAAGACCATAGCTGAAAAACTAGTACAGTTATTTGGATATAACAAGACACTTTGGTTTTCTGAATTTCCAGAGTTCTTGTGCTGATTCTGTCTCATCTGTATGGCCTGATATTCCTTTAATCTTTGAAGTTGGGTGTCCTTTGGGTGTTGGACTTTTTTTTTTAATTGTATGTTATTTGATGCCCTCAGGGTTTGAGTGTGGTATAAGGGGTGAGGTATGGCTCAGCTCAACACTTGGGCTGTTCACTCTAACTCTTGGAGTCTGGTACCAGGACCATGGCTTTGTTCTCTGGATGCTCAAGGTTAAGCACCTGCCACACAGGAGGGGCTGAGGTATTACTAGTGTGCTGGCATCAACATTCTGTGTTTATGGGAGGTTCCAGCAGAAGCATTGTACTGAGGCAGTGGGAGTGGGATTCACACTTGCATGTGCATGGCAATAAATGCAAGGTGGCATATGCATGTGTTGGTAGGGTTGTGGCACCAACAGGGATGGGGCAGCAGTGTCTTCATATATGTGCATGTGCCATGGAAGTTTTTATAGAAGTAATTACCCATGAAGTGAATTTTAAGAAAGATAATGGGAGTTTGTATCATATTATCCTGTTTAACTTTAAACATTCCCACTCTCTTAAATAAAAAAGTCTAGCTATTTCTTTCCTTGAGTTTTGCCATGCTTGTCATGGATTAAAATGAGCTTTCCAACTGATAGAAGAATTAAGTCAATGAGAGACATGGTTAACGCCATTAAGAGGCTAGAGATGTAGAAACTTAAGTCTAACTGAGAGAAAACCAGTAGAACAGGTCAAGGTTGCAAAGTACATAACCCTTCGTTCATTTGTATCAACTACAATATGAACAGCACATCCTGGGATACTTGAGTAAAGTGGTCCTGCAAGAGGTAGGCTTAGCGTTTCACAGTTAAGGCAAGAACTTGGCACAAAGGCTATTCCTTTCTTGAATGGCCTCAAGAAAATCTAACTGAGTATATTATTGGCTTGATTACAGTCACTCAGAAAATGCCTTCTTTCACAATAACCCATAATTACACCTCATTCTCTCTGAGACAGAAACTTCTTTTATTCCTTACTTCTATCATTTTAGCTACTAATAAAATCTGTCATACTTGACAAATGAGACAGGGCTATTTACTTCTTGTTCTACTAGAAGAAACTTTAGATATCCAAGCTACTAACTTGGCATATGCATATGCATAGATTCAGGGGCAGATTTTAGATTTTAGTATTTCTGTTTTATAGCTCCATTGTAAAGAAGCCAAAGTGAACATTATGAAAATAGGCATCCTCATGGGATACTCTACTTTAAAAGGTCATACTTTGGCAGAGGAAATGAATGCATATATGTGTGTGTGTGTGTGTGTGTGTGTGTGTGTGTATGGCATCTAAAAGACTTGGAAGCAAAACAGATTTTTATAACTAAGAAATGGAAATGGATGTCTTCTATATAATATACAAATATTTATCTGACTTACATTGAAATAAGTAACTCAATCAGCCTCTATTTATTCTGTGCACCAGGAAATTTTTCCACCTGAATGTCATTTATTGTTCACAATGCTGAGAATATGCTGGTGTCATGAGTAACTAGCCTTGTAACACTGTATGTACCATGTATATGGTATAATGCATCTGCTATAATAGCTCCATTTCTGTTGTTGACCTTAAAGCCTAAGTTACAAATCATAGTTTCTTTCTTTCATTACTATTCCATATTTACCTTCTCATTCATCCCTACTAGACTCAGCCAACAGAGCTTTTTAATTGATGGAGTGGCCCCAGTATAATGCTCACAAGATCCAAATTACCCTATATTTATTGGGTTCTCATAGTTTCCCACTGACTTCTATTATTGGGCAGGGGATACTAAAAGATGCCTCAGTCAATTATCAAATTTTACATGTAGCCTTCTCATTAGGTTCCTGTTGTTGCTATAACAAATTATCACAAACTTGGTGATTTACAGTAAGCCCAAACAGTACACATTTATTGTATTATAATTCTGAAGATCAGAGGTCTATAATAGACTCACAGGTCTGTGCTCCTCCTGAAAGCTCCAGGAGATTATGTTTTCTTGTCCTTTTATGCTTCTGAAATTCACCTACACCCTTTGCCTGGTAATCTCCTTTCCCCTTCAAAGCCAACAGTGTAACATCCTTAAATCCCTTTCCTTTCGTCCCTCTGTTTCTGCCTTCTGTCTGCATAAAGACCTTTGTGGTTACATCAATGGGCCTACTTAGAAATTCCAAGAACATCTCCTCATCTCTGTATCCTTAATTTACTCAAATCTACAAAGTTTATTTTGCCATTTATGGTAATGTATTCACACATTCCACAGATGAAGGTGTGGACATCTTTTGAGGATTATTCAAGACCACAACCTTTCTTTTCCTCATTATGTAGCAGCAATCCAAGTTTTACTTGGTAATCTGAATCAACCATCCCAAACAGTAGCGCAAACTCCTTTTCTCCTTGTTGAGTCATTAGTATGAATAGTACAAAACTCATTATGTTGGTCAAAATGGTTTTAGCTCCTAGTTTGATGGAACCATGACTCTGTTGCCTTGGGTACTGCAATCTGCAAATCTATTAAGTCCAAAGTTATAGTCAAAAGAAGCAATATTTCTACAAGTGGATTATCAAGTGTTACAGAAAAGAGATTTCTTTCTCTTACATCCTTTAGTCTCTAGGTTTGTATTTTGTCAGTGAGGAAAGCAACACTATATATTAATCTTTGTTTTAAGAAATAAATTGTGTTCTATAGAACAAAACCCATAAGGTGTCATATTCAGATGGAGCTCTGGTTGACACTACAGAAAACCATTTTATCATGAATAGGCCTTTGATGATATAAAGGAATTCCAGGGATGAGAGCTTATTGCTACATATCTTTTTTCTCCTAAAATCTGTTGCTTGTCTAGGGGAGATAATATGTGATCAATATGTTAACAAAGAGTCCAGTGGTGTGCTATACTCATGACACTAGCTAATGAGAAACAATTGTTAAAATTTTAAGCATTTTGCTAATTGGTTATTAAACCCAGCTATTATTAATATTAAAGTTTAAAGTTCACTATAGGAAAATAATAAAACTTCCCTGAGTTTCTTATCACTTCTGTAAAAAGGCTTAGTTTCCTAAGTCCATTTTTATACCTTGAGAATTAGAATTGCAGCCACATGTTTAGTTAATTTCTCTGATCATAAAGTGTACCAAAACTTATTTTATCTTCCTAAGAGAGGTATGAATTGTAGTACAGAATAGATCTGTAGATTAAGTTCCCAAGGTGGTAGGAATACTGAGATGCTGTATCTCTAGGTAGGAAGCAAAGACTTTGGAGAAATCTCCAGGTCATTGCTATACTTTACATGTTTGTTCCCTCCCAAACTCACATTTTATTGCCAAAGTAACAGTATTGGGAGGTGGGGCCTATAAGAGGTAGTTAGGCCATGAGGGCTCCACCCTCACCGATGGGTTTAATGCCTTTTTTAAAAGGACTTTTGGGAATATGTTTTCTCCCTTTGCTCTTCTGCTTTTCTGCCATGTAGGAAACCGTGTTTATCCTCAGCATTCAAGGAGTCTTGGAAACGGAGACTGCACATTCACCAGACACCAAACTTGCCAGCACCATGATCATGGACTTTCCAGCCTCCAAAACTATTAAAAATACATTTATGTTCTTTATAAACTATCCAGTCTCTGATATTTTGTATTAGCAATGCAAAATGGACTAATCCCATCACAGGAGACAGTCACCTGAGATTTATCTGACTCTTGGAGAGATGTATTTGCATTCCAAAAGGTTGGACCAAGGACATTACTATCTGTCTCCTTTTGTTCGTCACTTATGTAGCAACTAGATACTTAAGTAGGACATCTGACCTGGCTTCCATCATGTCATTCCAGGAGTAAAATCTGGGGCAAGGGGAGGGGAGGACATCCAATTAGCTTTAGTTTTATTTACTTTATCATAATTGATATTTGTCTTTGATCTAGGACACCTGGTGTATGAGCAGTCAAAATAAAATTAATACAGTTGAATATCAAAAATTAAACACATATAGTAAAATAAAATATATTAGAAAGATAACACTCAACTCTCATCACTTCCTGTTTTACTAAATTTACTGTTTCCTGTGTTCTTGAATTTATGTTCATCTGCTGTATCTGTATGGTGAAAATACTCTAACAGTGTGCCACACTGTGTATCTTTTCTTAAATCTAAGTGTAGTGGATGACATACTGGCCATAGTAAGAGTATTTAAAGTGTGGAAATTGACAAACAGTACAAATCATAACTTTAGTTTTTGTTTGTTGGTTGTCTAAAATTGATAGAGAAAATGTTAACTCTGATTAAACTCAAAAGAATATTATGTCTGCAGCTACTACATTGTGAATAGAGGGGAAGAAAAAGAAAATATTTCTCCAAAATTCAAACTCTGTTTTTTTAATTTAACAAGGCAATCATGTACAACAAAACCAATGAATGAAAGTCCAACATACATTTTTGTTACGTCACTTTCATCTTATTAATGTAAAAGAAAATACCAACCAACATTTGTGTCTGAATGACATTCGTTGGTTAGTTGCAATTATAGATGGGTTATGGATAAAAGTGTTTAGCATAAATTTAGCAAGCTCATTTTGTATGAAACAATTGGTTCTGTGAAGTTTACAATAAAAAGTTTCATATATCATATTATTGCTTGCAAAATTTGTTCTACACATTCTATCAATGTAATTTATAATAAGTATGTATATGAACATACAAGCAAACTTTTTTTTTGGTGAACTGGTTGTTAAATATTTACCAGCAAAACACTGATAAGAAAGCATTCTCAGAGTTCACTGATAACTATAATGGAAGAAGTTGTGAACATGAAGGCAAACCCATATGCAAAACACTAGTGTGTTTCAGTGTCTTCTTCTTGATGAAGAAGTTTAATGAAGTCAATCTGAACCCTCAGGAAACTGGACTGCATGGGGATTTCACCACTGGACTCTGCTGTTGTCAGAAAGTTCAGCATAGAAGTAACTGGTGAGAAGTAGTTCATATGGTTGAATTCATGCACAAATTCTATCCCTGCCACTTAAGTGGCCCATCTGATTGATTAGGACTACAGAAATCTAGATCACCTCTTTAAAAGGTAACCTACCTTTTGAAAAAATATTCCAAACTGAGCAATCATATACCTAGCAACATTAACCAACACTGTAATTAAGACTAATTCAGGGATTTTCTTGCATATTTTACACTGAGTAGGATTAGACATTATAATAAAAATCAATACAATTAAAAAGATTTTAGTGGGAAATTGACTGCCATTATCTTAGCCAGTGGCATTATCATCTTATATAAAGAATTGAAATGATAATTTGCAGAGTAACTGTTGAAAATGTGTGGAAATGTTTTAAGGAAAGAATTATTTTTATCTGGCATGATGATTTTCTAAGCTGATATGAAGATGCACAATACACTGATGAACTCCCTCCATGCCTCTATTTATGGACCTGTAAATTGTTCAGGTTTTTCAGAATTATACTTGAATTTTAAATTTTCTGTTAATGCTGTGGCTGTTGAGGAGGAATGCCAAGCATGGCACTAAAGATTATCTTTATTTCATAAAACTTGGTTTAAAATCCATTAACATCTAATGTTCTTTAAGAAGAAGCATCTCAAATTAATTTAAATTATAGAACATACTTGCAAATCAGAATTTAGCTCTTAATGCTGACAGAAAATAATTTCCCCCCCTTTACATGTTATTTACACAACGCTTTTCTGTGGTATTCAGTTTCTCTTAGGAATTTCTGATCATCTATAACCTCCAGTTTCTCTCATATATATTTGCATGTCATACATAGGAATAAGTGATTGAAGGAAACTGGTTCTGCTGAATGCTTTCCAAATATTATTATTTCAGGAATTACTGGTCTGAACTATATAAAGTTATGACTTTGTAGATCAAATGCAATCTAATAATGACAATTTCTTACATTTCAATTCAGTACTCCATGCTCACACTAGCATAAGAATAAGGTTATGTAATTATTAAGAAGCAATTGCTTTTATATGCATAAAATGCAATGAGGAGCTAAATTAATGCTCCCTGTAATTTAAGTATCAAACTAAGGTGAAAAGTAACAATGGAGAGGTTGTGGGCTTGGATTAGTTTCAAGAAACACATAAATTTTATTATTATATCCAGTGATGTATAATCTCACATTAAATAAACTTGACTAGTTAAAAAAGAATTAACAAGTCACTAAAGATGATGCAGCTTAGTACAAATTACTTGGAATATGTGCTGATACATTGAAATTGTTCCTTTCTTCAAGAAAGAGAAATAAATTATTGGACGCCTCTTAATTAGACACTGTGCTAGACACTTTGTACAAAGCTTTTCATCTAAATGTCAATAATCTCATGATATTTTGTTCTTATATTTCAGAAAAGAAAAATAAAGCACAATAAACTGCCTTAAAAGATACCACTTTTTAAATAGCAGACTTGGGATTTGAATCCATATTCCACTAAGTTCAGAGCCACTGTTCCTTTTGTCATTTGTAGATTAAATTCAAATGAAATCAGTAACAATAAAATATAATCACTTAGAGAAATCCAAAAAAATAGTGATATAGAGAAAAAAAATACAAACTTATTTAAAAGAATTTTTAGCAAGGCAGAGAAAATGCATTATATCACTGCAAGTTTTCAAAACAGAGAGAATATTTGCATGGATGCTGTAAGCATGTTTTCCCCCATAATCGGAAGCTTACAATTTCCCCAACTATAAGATTACTATAAATGAGAGCTTAATGACCTATGAAATATCATTTGAAAATGAAAGTTAGCTGTAATTTAAAAAGCAAAGCAGGAAGTACCTTTACAATCCTCCTCCTGTATTCATTTGGAATGCAATCAGCTCAAATACGCAAGTAGCATCTTCACAAATTTCTCACACATATGACTGTAGTCTTTGAAAGGCAACTTCATCTTGAGAATTACTGTTACAGCTTGACTTACAATCTTCTCAAGATGACAAACAAAATCAAAAGGCTGTAAAGAATAACACATTTATAACTTTATGAAATAATTCCAGAATTTCCGATTGTTCAGTAGCATAACTGTTTGCACAGTGGTATTAAACAAAATTTCTTACTAAAAAGAAAACAGTAATAGAAATTAAAATATCTTCTTAGATATGCACTTGGTCAAATATATTTACATGTAACATTTACATTTTTGAATAAAATAAATTTAAGAAAATAATTTCATCTTCTGAATAAAATTACAATTGTGTGGCTAAAGTTATAATGTGCAGCTGTTTAATTGTAGAATCCTATATAAGTACAATCAATATAAAATATAATTATGATTATGTCAGTTCAGCTGCTATGAACATATGAAGAGGTGAGTCTTATAAATTGATCTTATTTAGAAGATAAAAATTAAGTAAATATCAAAAGCCATAAAAATAAACCAAATTACATGTTTGACTCTACCTCTTTCAGCTATTTCAAGATGGCAAAATACTCTCCATAATTTGAAAACACTGTGAATCTTTACAAACTCTTTGTATTCTGAAGTGAATGTCTGTACTTCAAATATACAAAATTTAATCTGGGGTTCTCAATATCTTATTCATTCACCAAGGTTCAAACTGTGAAACCTTTCAGCTAGAAGTAATAAACTATTATCGAATATCAATATGCCTCTTCATTACAGTCCTCATTACCTTTTCTTTCTATGATAACTATTTGTGAAAAAAGTCTTTTATTATTTCACATTTGTTAAATCTTTTGATCTAGGAATATTTCCTCTTGTATATTTACACATACACATACAAAATATATGTTTTCTATAGATGACTTTTTCATACATTAAATACTTTAAATACATCTTTTTAATTGGCCTACCACCCTGAACCCTATTTGCAATACTGAATCCAATTCAAGTTATTTATTTGTATTTTTTACTAACTAAAATTATTCTTTGTAGAAACACTTACGTTGCTTTCTACTAATATGAAGAGCCCAGTTTCCCTCACCCTAGGAGTGATGGTAAAATGAAAGTGAGTGTTACTTTTTATTTAATACATAGGAAATTATACCTCAGTAGGCAATGTAACACTCTATACTTGACAATTCTCAAACAAAAGTGTGTAAAAAGTGTAATCAGTAGTAAATAGCACCAACACGCATTAGATCTGCAGTACCAATGGGCCCAGATAGATTGATGATGCACATGACCTGAGCATTCCCCAAACATTCCACTATCATAAGGTACCCTGTTCCTAGGCAACAACATTTCTCATATTTGTCTCTGACATGTGGTTCTCTGCATTACTGATGAAATTGAACTGTTTTCATATGCCTATTAGTCATTTCAGTTTCCCATTTGATTAACTGACTAGAATAAAGACATTCTCAGATATGCCAGCATTACTAAAAACTGAACTCAATGAATACTTTCTTAGTATGATATTGAGGGACTCACTAACCAAAAAATGAATGAATGAATGAATAAAAACAGAAATACAGGGGACCCAAAGATCATGGGAGTTTACACAAGAGAATAGCAAAGGAGGTGCTCAGCATATTACTAAATGTAAGGACCAGGCCTGTAAATGGACAACAAAGCTAGCAATCAATCCAAACAAGACTAAGGGTGCAGGAGCAGGTCTCTCCCAGATACACAGGTAGATATATGACCTGATTAATGATAGATTCATCGAAAAAAAGCCAATGAATACATAAGATAAAAATTTATTTCAATTGGTAAAAAAAAAAAATACTGTATTCTGAGTACAAATATAATCCACCAGCTCAAAGGTAGATAGTCTACACAGTCACAATAATCAATCGAAAACTCTAAAGTTGAATTTGGTAAATCACCATAGGGTCTGATGAAAAATAAATAATAAAAAAAATCAATTAAAATTTTGTTCATATCATAGTGTAAAATCAGGGCTAGAGAATGTATATGTGTTTGTTTTTGTTTGCATTTATTATTTGTTACTTTTTATTTTTGTTTTTATTTCATTAATATCTTAAATTTTAAGTGTATGATTCAGTATTGTTAACTATGGGCAAAAATGTGGTGTGTGTGTTTTTTTTAATGTGCCTGAATAAATGCTTAGGGATATGGAGGAAGGCAAGAAAACTAAAACACTTCTCTTGCATTGTGAAAAGACAATAAAATCTAACCTTAAAAAGAGCTACTGAATAAATATATTACTTATTTATACTTTTATAAATTTAGAAGTAAATATCAGAAGAAACAGCTAAAGATTTGAAGGTAACTGCTTTTGAGCATAAGGAAAGTAGATTGCTATTTTAGTTTAGTACCTTGTGATTGTTTCTAAAATGTTGTAAGCACATGTGCAGTGTTTCATCTGAGATAATTCTATGAGCCTGGGTGTAAAGGTGCAATTCTCCAGAGATATGTGTTTGTTCATAGTGTTTGAAACCTAAGCCCGCATTAAGTTACTTTCCTATGTTGGATGTTTTTCAATACCACCTATGTAGAGGGAATTTAAACTCCAGTCTCACATGAGGGCAGCTTATACTCATGAATTCTCAGGAGTGACTTTCATTGTACAAACAAGTGCCAAAGCTGTGGCAAATTTGCTAAACATCTCTCTTTACAGAATAGATTATTTTTAGTTTCTTTGACACTGAGATTGTAGACCTTCAGAGGTCTTTCTGTGGGATTATTATTCTGTTTTTCTCTCTTGCACAGACACTAGATTTTAGTAGTTTTCATTGCTGCAGCCATTAAAACTCAAGCTTTTTAAGGCAGATGCCCTTAGGGCAGCTACAGATTCAACACAGTCTTACTGAACTGAACTGATGCTCCTGGCTCATTGTTTTCCTCTGAGGAGTTTGCTTACTTTCTCTACTTAGCTACATATTTTAAAAAATATATTTGTAAACATTTTACCTAGCATTTAAAGTATTTTTGTAACAAATTTATTTAGAGATAATGCTTATATTATCCAGTATTTTAATTGGTTTATTACAGGAATATTTGCAGAATGTTTAATCTTATTAATTATTGGAAATAGGAAACTTTAGTATGTGCTTATTTTCTTCTATGCATTTTCTCCCCTCTTCATTTTTTCTAGATAATTTGTATGAAATACAACTGCCAACATTGGTCCTCTAAATTCCTATCTCTTCCCTATTTTTTTCTTTTCCTTTTCTTTTTAAATCTATCTCTTGGATTTCTTCAACTTTTTTCTGCACTCTTTCTACTCTTTTTTCTGCTCCCATAATTTTGACCTGAAGAATGCATTCTTGTTTCTGAATGTTTCTTTTTATATCATTCTGTTTTTACTTCATATATACAACATCATCCCTTATATTTCTCAGAATGTTATGACTTTTGGAAGTTTTAAAAATGTTTAGCTTGCTTTGCTATCATCTTTTGATATAAGAAGCTAAAAGATCTGTGGGTCTATGGCTATTCATTCTTGTTCAAGAGTGAAAACCTTGAGTGAAAGAATGTGGTTTTGTTAACTTGGAAGTTGTAGTGCTAGAACTTTAGAAAAGTATGGCAAGGAAATGTGTCTTGCCATTTCCTATTAAAAATAAGTAATTCCATTTTCTGAATATTAGGCTGTTTAGTTTGTCCATAGAGGAATCTTCCACTCTCTTGCCTAAATGCATAGGTCTGGTTGACAGCTTCCAGATGATGAGCAGGAGAAGTGATCCACGGGCTTGTTGTATACTATGAATGAGACATATATTTAACTTGTCTGCTTTCAATAAGGAGACTCAATCATTGCCCTTTGTTGTTGATGATGTTTTAAATGAAGAATCTTTTCAATTTCTCCATGGTATAAACCTTCCTTGTATTTTCAGTGTAGGATACTAATAGTCACTTGGCTATACAAGATGGAAAAGACAATCTAAAATTGTCAACATATCATTCTATTTTTCAGCCCTACTTTTTACTGGTGCCCACTCCTCAGATGTAACCAGTGCCTAGACTGTTGGATAGTGTATACAGAACGAGCAAGTAATCTTTCTGCTTGTTGCTTTCCCGCTTTGCCACACGTGTGTTTTAGCATTCCTAACTTGAAGTCAGTGACCACTTTCCCACTCACTGTCATCGTCCAAAATTAAGTTAACATGGCTTATCTAGTGGTGTCTTTACTCCCATTCTCTTTGTTACTCTGTATTTATACCACTGCTATTTATTCAATATTATTTTAGTATAAGTTTGCAAGGAAGTAGAAGGCAAACATTTACTCAATCCACAGTGTTTAACTGGGAGTATACAAACTAATTTTCATTTCTCTAGTGGTCACATGTAGCTATTTAAGACCCATCTTTGTGGTGTTTAGGTTTCTGGATTATTTCACTTAGCATGTTCTCACTCCTATGTGGGAGCTAAAATACACTGATCTCATAGAAGTATGATAGAAAAAGTATAATAGAAGATAATAGGGCTTGGGAAGGGTCTGGGTAAGGGGGGTAGGAATAAGGTTAGATTTGTTAAAGGATACAAAGTTACACCTAAATTGGAAGAATAAGTACTAGCATTCTATAGCACTGTAGGATGACTATAGTTAAAAATAGCTTATTAAATAGTTTCAAATAGCTAGAAGGATAAATAAATCATACATATTCAAGATGATGAATATGTTAATTTCCCTAATCTGAGCATCATACATTATATGTATCAAAACATCATTACCTACTTTTCAATATGGAAAATTACTGTACATCAATTACAAAATACCCGTATTTATACTTATCCTTGCCAAATTTTTAAGCTTATTACTATTCGTACTATGAGGCCACAAGAATCCCAACAAACTCCCACCTCCCTCTGCTCCTCTACTATCCTCTTCATCTCCTGCTTCTACCTTCCACACCCATATTGCTATTACTCACAAGTTTTAATTCCAGATCATTACCATTTATGTGGTTGGAAAATGAATCAGAGGCAGCGAGATGGCAAATGCTTAGCAAAAATTTGGTTTTGCTTAGGTATTAACTTACTATTCCTTCAACGGACTAGTAATATCCTCCTGGATTTATTTCTCTTTTTGAGTATTTCCTTTAGTGAATATTTCAAAGAAGTTTTTGTGGAATAAAACATCTAATTTTTAAAAAAAATAAGTGTCAGGCTTGCATTTAAATAATATTCTAGAAATATATGTAAAACTGCAAGTTTGAATTTTTTATCAACAATCTTTCAAATCTTTGTTTTCTTTTTCCATTCTGTTCTTCTCACACTGTTCTTGTGACAGTGATGCTGTTGAAAAATCGAAGTCATTGTAATTCTTGTTCCCTCATTTTTTCTTTCATGAAATCTTCATGATAATTTTTGGCTTTGAAGGTTTTAAGGCGTTGAATTTAATATGAATTTTTTGATGTATTCAGACTAAAACTAAAAGACATTCTCTCATAGTTTATATATTCCATGAGCTTGGGAAAGTTTTAAATAATGGCTTTATCTATTTTTTTTTCTTCTTTGTGTTTTTCTTTTTCCTACTTGTTTGGTTTGTTGACACTTGTATTTCAAATCTCCATTTGCTTTTAACTTACATTTTGCATTTTTTACTTGGTGACCCTAATGCCCTCCTCCAGAGTCTCATTCTGATCTTTTAACTCATGGATTCACTTTCCTGTTGAGCTATACTGTTAATCAACTCATCAGCTAACTTATTTAAAAGTTTGGTATGCAATACCTCAAATTGATTATTTTAATGACTTTCTGGTCCTGCTTTGTTTTTCTGTCATCTTTTTTAGTTTTTGGGGGCATTTATTGTGCATATTTAAAAATGTTATTCTCTGAGATCCATTAATTTTGCGCAATATCATATAATTTTAAGGAGAGAAAGGTAACCCTCAGGACAGTCTCTGGTGTTAGCCATGGGCAAGCCTGGCCCCATTTCCAGCCTCTCCTACTAGGTAATATTCTCTCAGGTAACTGCCCTTGATCTCAAATTCTCTGTTCTCTTCCAATAGTTTCCCTTCTGGATTTTAATAATATAATTTTTATAATGAGTAGAAAGGAGGGAACGTTTCCTCTTGGCCCTTCTGCCAAGTACTAAGTTTCCAAGGTTTACCTGCAAAACTGGGAACCTGTCGCAAGGCTTGCAATGTGTACACAAGCCAAAGAACAAAAGCAAAGTCTTTGCCACTAGCCTTTTGCTTTTCTTAGGAATCCAGCTCTCTTCTTTCCCTCATCACACTCTTATCAACTACCTTTGGCTTCTACAAATTTATATCCATTCAATTCTCATATTAGTTTTCAGGATATGTCAAATTCACTGACATTTCTTAAATATCCTCAGCATTATATTCAGAGAAGTGACTCAGCAAAACCCTGTTTTTTGGCCATTTGTCTATGATAAAAATGTAAATTTATATCACAGTCATTCTATATCACAAATGATTGTTTCAGATAAAGAGTGCCATAGAATCAAAAACTTGAAAAGAGTAGGATTAGCATATGAACTACATAACACTCGATATGTCAAAGTTATATCCAAAGAGCTACTAAATAAATAAATGAATAAACCCAGGACAGGAGACTCCCTAATTCTTAAAAATAATGGAGAGGCCCCCAACAGTCCACAATCCTACCATGGACTCACAATTCTAGCCACGAGGGAGCCCCTCAACCTTCATGGGCCCTGAGACTAACATAGGGAACTCCCTTGAAAGCACACTAAGGCATTGCTGCAGCAAGAAAGCTGACACTGGGTCCCCAAAATCCTTGGATCTTAAGTAGTAATGACACAATGCCCCAGTGGTGGGACAAGAGCCCGGTCCCCACCATTTGGTGTCCTGCCCTGCAACGAGGGCTGAGGCAGAATCTATGGACGGCCATCCCACACACTAACACCCACTATTACAGAAGAGAAGCCACGCATTTTTATGCATGCTGAGGACAAATTCCACTCTACACAAGTGCAGACTGCTATGGGCCAAGGCACAAGTGAAGCCCATCTCCCTCATCCGCCCCTTCCAGCTTCCTGACTACAGCTAATCCCAGGAAAAGCAACTGTCCCCTTCATAGGAGCAGGGCCATAGCACAGCCACTACCATATACGCCTGAGCATTCCACCAGTGACCTAGGACTCACCCTGCTTCTGCATACTAAGCCAACATCTACACATACCACCAGGGGACTTGAGAGCATAGCCTGGCCTGGTTCTACACTTCCTATAAGACCCAAGCAGACAACTCACAGGCCTAAAGATCTTCACCTGTAATACCTGAGCTTTCCCCCTGGGGTCTGAGATCAGAGCCGCTAAACCACTACTGTTGCAGCTGGTGGTCACCCACATTGACCATCTGTGCACCTGGGGATAGGCCTGCCCAAACCACTGTGGTCACCACCAACACCAGCATGGACCACTTTTGTTTCAGGAGGCTTTCTCACCACTGCTACTGCTATCACTCACATTATGCCCACTGCCCAAGGGCTCAAACCCAGCCACTAATGCCATTCCTGGTATCTGAGCAAGCTACTTGGAAATCCAGAAATTGGATTATATAGATCTACTAATACCAGGGCCAGCATACACTTCCATGTGACCCAAGAATATTTACACTGAGCTCAATGCTGCCACCACTGAGGCCCAAAGACTGACCAACCTGGTGACCTAGTCCCAAGAAAAACCTCCATTACCTTCTCTAACAACTATGCCCTAAACCACCAATTAAGTCACAGACACCACTGATGCTGTTTATAGACAAAGAAATAATGCAGAGACTACACTACTGCCCCCTGTATCAAAGCCAGAGTGCCCCCATCTAACCAGCACAGTAGATTCATCTTCAGGAAAAACTCTTCCCCTATGATCGCAAAATCAAAAAACTGAAAGAAGCAACACTTATGCCAGATGTGCAGCCATCAAAGTAAGAACACAGGCAATATAAAAAAGCAAGAAAATGTGATATCTCCAAAGGAACACAGTGATTCTCCAGCAGCACATCCCAATCAAAAAGGAATCCTGGAAAAAGAATTTGAAACTTTGGTACTAAAGATGCTCAGTGAAACAAGAAAGCATTTGGAAAAACAATAAAAAATTCAGAAAAAGAATTTGGGATATTAATGAATTTACTAAAAAATAAATATAAAAAAGAACCACAAGTGAGAACATGCAATGTTTGTCTTTTTGTGCCTGGATTATTTTACTTAACATAATAAACTCTAGTTTCATCTATGTTGTTGCAAAATAATTTTCTTCTTTTTTATGGCTGAGTAGTATGTGTATATAAATACCTCTATTTATTTTTTTCTGAGACAGTCTCACTCTGTCACCCAGGCTGGAGTTCAGTGGTACAATCTCGGCTCACTGCAACCTTCAGCTCCTGGGTGCAAGCTATTCTTCTGCCTCAGCCTGCTGAGTTGCTGGGACTACAGGTGTGCACCACCACACCCAGCTAATTTTTGTGTTTTTATTAGATACAGAGTTTCAACATGTTGGCCAGGCTGGTCTCGAACTCCTGACCTAGTGATTCACCCTCCTCGGCCTCCCAAGTGCTGGGATTACAGGAGTGAGCCACTGTGCCCAGTCAGTACCTCAGTTTATTTATCGACTCATTGGTCAGTGGACACTTAGGCTGATTCCATATCTTTGAAATTGTGAATTGTGCTGCAATAACATACCATGTACAGGTGTCTTTTTGATGCAATGACCTCTTTTCCTTTGGGTGTATCTCAATGTTGAAATTGGCAGATCAAATGATAGGTCTATTTTTAGTTCTTTAAGAAATCTCCCTACTGTTTTCCATAGTGGTTGTACTAATTTACACTCCCATCAGCAGAAACATTCCCTTTTCACCACTTCTTTGCCAACATCTATTTGGTTTTAACTTTTTAATAATGGCCATTCTGACTGGAGAAAGGTGGTAACTCATTGCAGTTTTAATTTGTATTTCCCTGATGATTAGTGAAGCTGAGTATTTTTTTATATGTTTGTTGGCCATTTTTATGTCTTCTTTTGAGAAATGTCTATTCATGTCATTTTCCCAAGGTTTGGGTGGAATTATTTGTTGTTTTTCTTGCTGGTTTGAGTTTCTTATAGATTCTGGATATTAGTCCTTTTTTAGATCCATAGTTTACAAATATATTTTTTCATAGGTTGTCTGTTTACTCTACTGATTATTACTTTTGCTATACAGAAGCTTTTTAGTTTAATTAGGCCCCATTTATTAATTTTTGGTTTTGTTGCATTTGCTTTTGGGATCTTGGTTACAAACTCTTTGCCTAGTCCAATTTTCAGAAGAGTTTTTCCTAGTTTTTCTTCTAGAACTTTTATGATTTTAGAACTTAAGATTTACATTTTTGATCCATCTTGTGTTTTTTTTGTATGTGGTGAGAGATACTAATGAGTTTCATTCTTCTGCAAGTGGCTATCCAGTTCCCAACACCATTTATTAAATAGGGTATCCTTTTCCCAAGTTATGCTTTCATATGCTTTGTCAAAGATCAGTTGGTTTTTAGTATTTGGCTTTATTTCTGGATTTTCTATTCTGTTACATTGGTCTATTTTTCTACATTTATACCAGTACCACGCTGTTTTGGTAATTATAGCTTTTTAGTTTAATTTAAATTCAGGTAATATGGCCAGGCATGGTGGCTCATGTCTGTAATCCCAGCATTTTGGGAAACAAAGGTGGGTCAGGTAGATTATTTGAGATCAGAAGTTCGACACCAGCCTGACCAACATGGTAGGACCCCATCTCTACTAAAAATATTAAAAAAAAAAAAATAGCTGATTTTGGTGACACACACCTGTATTCCCAGCTACTCTGGAGGCAGAAGCAGGAGAATCACTTGAACTCAGGAGGCAGAGGTTGCAGCGAACCAGGATCGCACCACTGCACTCCAGCCTGGGTGACAGAGAGACTTCATCCCAAAGAAAAAATAATTAAAGTCAGATAATGTGATGCCTCCAGATTAGTTCTTTTTGTTTAGGATTTCCTTGGCTATTTAGGCTCCTTTTTGCTTCCATTTGAATTTTAGAATTATTTTTTCTAATTATGTAAAAAATTATATTGGTATTTTGGTAGGAATTACATTGAATTTGTATATTGCTTTGAGCAACATGGTCATTTTCACACTATTGATTCTTCTACTTAATGAGCATGGAATGTGTTTCTATTTGTTTTCATCCTCAATGTTTTCTTTCAGTAGTGTTTCATTACAGAGAGTTTTCAACTCATTGGCTAAGAATATTCTTAGGTATTTTAATATTTTGCAGCTATTGCAAAAGAAATTGAGTTATTAATTTGACTTTTAGGTTGGTCATTAGTATGAAACAGTGCTACTTATTTGTGTACATTAATTTTGTAACCGGAGATTTACTGAATATGTTTATCAAATCCAGAAGTCTTTTGGAGGGGTCTTTCAGGTTTTCTAGATATATGATCATATTATTGTTAAACAGTGATAGTTTGAGTTCCTTTTTTCCAGTTTGGATGTTCTTTATCTCTTTCTCTTGCCTGATTGCTCTGGCTAGGTCTTCAGGACTGTTGAATACAAGTTGTGTAAGTGGGCACCCTTGTCTTTTTTCAGTTCTCACTGGGAATGTTTTCAACTTTTTCCCATTGAATATGTTGCTGGCTGTGGGTTTGTCATAGATGGCTTTTATCACCATGAGGTATATCCCTTCTATGCCTAGTTTGTTGTAGGTTTTTATCATAAAGAGGTGCTAGATTTTATCGAATAGTTTTTTTCTTTATCTATTGAGAAGATCATAAGGTTTTTATTTTTAATTCTGTTTATGTGATTTATAGCATTTACTGACTTGCATTTGTTAAACCATTTTTGGATCCATAGGATAAAACCTACTTGATCATTGTGTATCAGTTTTTTGAAGTACTGCTGGATATGTTTCTCTAGTATTTCATTTAGGAATTTTGCATCTATGTTCATTAGGGATATTGGTCTGTAGGTTTCTTTTTTTGTTATGTCCTTTCCTTCCTTTGTTATGCCCTTTCTTGGCTTTGTATATCCTTTCAGGGTGATCTGGCTTTATACAGTTAGCTATGGAGAACTTCCTCTTTCTCAATTTTTTTGAATAGTTTCAGTAGGATTGGTACAAATTATTCTTTGAATGTCTGATAGAACTGAGCTGTGACTCCATTTGGCCCTGAACTTTCTTGTTGGCAATTATTTTTATTACTGATTTGGTCTCACTGCTGATTGGTCTGTTATTGGTCTATTCAGGGTTTCTATTTCTTCCTGATTTAACCTAGGAAGAGTGTATGTTTCCAGGAATTTATACATTTCCTACAGATGTTCTAGTTTGTTTACATAGAGGTTTTCAGAGTAGTCTTTAATGATCATTTGTATTTTCGTGGTGTGGTTTTAATGTCTTCATTTTTATTTCTAATTAAGTTTATTGAATCTTTCCTCTTCTTTTTTTGGTTCATTTAGCTAATGATCTATTAATTTTATCTTTTCAAACAACCAGCTTTTTGTTTCAATTATCATTTGTATTTTTGTTGTTATTTCAATTTTATTTAGCTCTGCCATTATTTGTTATTTCTTTTCTTTTGCTAGTTTGGGGTTTGATTAGTTCTTCTTTAGTTACTGAGGTGTGATATTAGGTTGTCAATTTGTGATCTTTCAGACTTTTTGAGGTAGGCATTTAGAGCTACTAACTTTCCCCTTAGCACCACTTTTGCTGTATCCAAGGTTTTGATAACTTGTGTCACTATTATAATTCATTTTAGAGACTGTTTTTTCTATGTGTTTGTATAGTTCTGAGGGTTCCTTTTGGAGTTGATTTTTAGTTTTATTCCACTGTAGTCTGAGAAGATACTTGATATGATTTTTATTTTAAAAATTTATTGAGACTTGTGTTGTGGCCTATCATATGGTCTATGTTGGGGAATGTTCCATATGCTGATGAAAGTAATGTTTATTCTGCAGCTCTTGGGTGGAATGTTCTGTAAATATATGTTAGATTCATTTGTTCTACAGTGTAGTTTAAGTCCATTGTTTCTTTGTTGATTGTCTTTAGTGTCTAGTGCTGTCAGTAGAGCATTGAAGTTCTCCATTATTATCGTGTGGCTATCTCATTTCTTAGGTCTACAAGTAATTGTTTTATGAATCTGAGAGATCCAGAGTTAGATGCGTATAAATTTAGGACTGTAAAATCTTCTTTTTGGATGTACTCTTTTATCATTATATAATCACTTTCCTTGTCTTTTTTATTATTATTGCTTTAAAGTCTGTTTATCTGATATAAAATAGCTATTCTTATGTGTTAGGTGAGTCTCTTGAAGACTGTTCAGTGTTTATAATGAATCCTTATGTGTTAGGTGAGTATCCTGAAGACAGAAGATAATTTGTTTGTAATGTTTTAATTCATTCTGCCAATCTGTATCTTTTAACCATTTAGGATATATACACAAAATGTTCATATTGAGAGGTGAAGTACTGTTCTAGTTATACTGATTATTACCTATTTTGTTTTCTTTACTATGTTATTGTTTTATAGGTCCTGTGAGTTTTATGCTTTCAAGAGTTTCTATTCTGGTTTATGTCAATCTTTTGTTTCAAGATTCAGAAGTCCTTTAATCATTTCTTGTAGGGCTGGTCTAGTAGTGTA
This sequence comes from Plecturocebus donacophilus, assembly GCA_004027715.1. NCBI lineage: Eukaryota > Metazoa > Chordata > Mammalia > Primates > Pitheciidae > Plecturocebus > Plecturocebus donacophilus. Next base: position 59,995 of record PVKP010006503.1, read on the forward strand.
GTAGTGACAAATTCCCTCAGCTTTTGTTTTTCTGAAAATAACTTTATTTCTCCTTCATTTATGAAACTTGGTTTTGCTGGATATGAAATCTTTGACTGGCATTTATTCTGTTTAGTCTACAGATAGAATCCCAATCTCTTCTGGCCTGTAAGGTTTCTGCAGAGAAATCTGCTGTTAGTCTAATAGCTTTTCCTTTATTTCCTTTACAGGTTAACTGATGCTTTTGTCTCACTGCTCTTATAATTCTTTCCTTCATATTAAGTTTAGAAAGCCTTGGTGATATACTTTTTGTAATGAATCCCCAAAGAGTTCTTTGAGCTTCTTGTATTTGTATATCAATATATCTAGCAAGGCCAGGGAAATTGTCCTCAATTATCCTAATAAGCTTAGCAAAATTTTGCCTTTTCTTTTCCCTCAGAAAACCAATTATTTTTAGGTTTGGCTATTTTACGTAATGCTATATCTCTTGGAGACTTTGTTCATTTCTTTGATTCATTTTTATTTTTGTCTGATTGTGTTAATTTGAAACCTTTGTCTTTGAGCCCTGAAATTCTTTCTTCCACTGTTCTAGTCCATTGTTAAAACTTTGCACTCCATTCTGTAATTGTCTAAAAGTGCCCTTCATTTCTAGAAGTTGACTGTTTTTTCTTTAAAATATCTATCTTTTTAGAAAAGTTTTCATTCCTATCCTGAATTATTTTTAAATTTCTTTGTTGGTTTTCACCTTTCTCCTGTATCTCCATGAGTAGCTAAATGATCAACCTTTTTAATTTTTTATTTAGTATTTCAATGATGTCATCTTGATTTGGATTCATTGCTACAGAGATAGCATGATCTTTTGGGTGTGTTATGGAACTCTGTTTTGTCATTTTGTCAGAATTACTTTTCTGGTTTCTTCTTATTTGTGTAGACTATGCTAATTAGTTTTGAATTTATTTTTTATTTGACTATGTTGTTTAAATTTCTATTTTAACCTCTTAATGATGTGACTTTAATGTTTATAGTTTATTGTAGCCTAATTTGGTGCTTGGTGCTTTCTGAGGTGAAGATTCTGTGTGAGTTCTTTGGTTACAAAGAATATTTGCATGATGGCTTTCTCAGATGCTGACTGTAGAAGCAATGTGCTTAGTGTGTGAGCAAGTTCACTGCCTTCTATGAAGTTAGAATGACAGAAGTCTCTTAAAGTTTATCTCATTACCCTGTGGTATGCACTTTTTAATTTATTTATTTATTTTTACCCAGTATTTTATTTAGTAAGTTGAATAGTTCAAGCTTTAGGCCATTACAGGAGGTGTCCCTGGGTAGACACAAGTTGTCGCTAAAGCAAGAGGAAAAATGCAATACCAGTGGTGGACAGAGGTCTCAGCCTTCAGAGAAGTGGCTTGGAGAATTCTCAGTGAATGCATTTGGGAGCCACCTCAGCTTCCCTGCCAGGCCGGCAAAAGAGTAATCCACTTCTTAGTCACAGTCCTGAGCCAGTGTTTCAGCTATTCAGAGCAAATAGGCACCTCTTTTATCTGTAGGAATGTTGATGTTCCAAGTAAAAGGGAATTGTGACTCTACCCCTCATGCAAGCCTGAACTTAAAGGGCACTCCTGTTGGAATGCAGTCACCCTGAAGTGTTCCAGAAAGATTCTCTATAGGTGCATCCATGCCAAGCTCCCATGAAAAAAAGCCCTAGCTGTGTCTGCAGTGGTAGATGAGAGGGAAAAGAAGTCCCCTTCTCCAGGACTCTTCAGGACTGCCTGACTGTTGAGGAAGAGCTGTAGATTTTCCCCACCGAACCCAACACTGCACCTATGCCTCTGCTAAAAGCAACTTCCCACCAGCAGAAAGATCTGGGACTCAAGGACTCCCATCAAACTATTTTGTCACACAGCGTGTTCCCTGGATGTGGTACATTCCTCCCAAGGGAAGGAATAGGAGTCGCTGAGAGCCAGAGTACTGACTACTATGAATGCTGCTGCTCTTCTGGGTCCAGCTCTCCAGCAAGGCTGCCACGCTCCAGGCTGGTGCTGGGGAATGTCTCCATTAGGCAACTTGATTTCCTCCAAAATAATCATATTAAAATATTTTACATACTCTCACAATGCAAAATCCAGACAGATTAGTATCAGCTACCAATTACAACCAGTTTAAAGACATCTTAAGAAGTTACCACTTAAAGTACATTCAAATTAGCAGATGTTTATTTAGAATGGACAGAAAATGTCCTGTACTTTGATCAGCGTCTAAAAATGTACACCATTTAATAAGCAAAAAGAAAAAAAAAATGTGGGATGAGATGCAGTCTGCAAACAGAGGCATCTGTATGGGTTGAAAGTTTATGCAAACATTCACAGATATCAGTGCCAATGTCAAGGTTTGGGATTTTATACATTGACAGACAGCATGAGTTATAGATTATGATGACAAAAAGTCATCCCAAATTTGTAATAAATTGTGTCAAATCCATAGATGATTAGAACTCACTTGAAATAACACCATAATTTTTCTTCCTTCATTCAACTTGCAGTGAAAAAATTATTCTATACACATTTTTAATTGTCCTGGCATTGTCACAATAAAAATATTGTGAGTTTTAATCTGCACAAGTAAATAAGAACATTTTATATTTGGGGAAAAAGAAAAATTGTTGCTAAAAGTGAAACTCCTTTAGCTGTTACTGAAAGGCTATTAATAGCTTTATTAATGGCACTTAGAAATATCTGTTGTTAAATGCTTTGCAAATCTTGTTATCAAAAGTGGTGTTATCTTTTCACCTCATCTCTCAATTCCCTGTATAAAGTAATATTCCCATCGCTCTTTATCCCCTTTTGCTCTTTATTTTCTTTATTGCATTTATCACCAGCTCCCACACTGCCTGCTCTCTTCTTTCCCACCCCTACTACTCCTCTGCCAAGAGTGTAATCTTCCAGATGATGGAAGGTTGGTCTGCTTTGCTCAATGTCAAATCTCAGCACCTTAGAACAGTGTGTGTTCCAGGTGCTTAATAAATATTAAATTAATGAGTAAAGAAAATTAGAACTGGAAAATTAAAAGACCCTTTAAAAAATTTAAGGTCTAGACACTTACAATTGAGTAATCCAAGATATAATAACAATGGAATTGAAATCTGCAATTTTCCCCTATGACCGTAACAGATTATTGGGTGTCAGTACCACAATTCTGAACACTGGTTCAGAAAATGCACAGAATGCAATTTCTGTGCATTCATGGTCATACTATGCTATTTACATAGCTGAAATATTTAGTACAAAGCGATATATTTAGGTAACTTTTACGATGATTTTTGTTCCAGAAGGACAGACTGGAAGAAAGAGTAATACAAGTTAAGCTGTGATCTGTATGGTATGAGCACAAATCCAGTAACTCTATTAGTTTACTAAGGTAGAAATAGTTCAGATCAAGATAAAAAATGATTACATTCTCACCTTCCTTACACTTTAAGCAGTAATTAAGGAAACCACGTAAGCTCCTAAAGGCTCTCTGATTTACTTTGAATTATGTGTCTAACTTTGTTTCCTTCATTATTTTTCCCCCAGTGGACCACTGTGGGATTAAATCCAACAAGTCAGAGTGATGAGTAATTTTCCCAAAAAGAGAATAGCCTCATAACTGCTTGCTTTATTAAAGACTTATCTTGACATTTATGGAGAATTCTCTTAAATGGGAAATAATAAAGTACAATATAGTTTTTAATAAACAGTGAGCAAGAAAATGCTCCAGACAGGATGAGTTCTGCAAATGTGATGAATATAATACTTATTCTGAACAAGAGGCATCTGCACAAAAGCTATCTAGAAACTAAGGCTCCCTTCAATTAGGACTATATCCCTTATCTGAGGTCTCAGAGGGAGTTTTTAGGGCAGATGGAATTAATCAATCAGGGAATCAAAAACTGTGTAAGCCAGCAAAAGATAAATATAATGACGGTAATTAAAGTGTCAAAAATAAAATTTCTTCAACTCTCTCTCATTCTATCCAACATAGTAGATATTTAGACTGTTTTGTGACACAGTTTTTCAGGCTTTCATTATCAATTCCATACTCAGTTGGAAGTATAAATCTCAAGAACTATGTTAGTCTCAAAATATACTTACTGATTACCAGGAGGACAAGTTACAGAGTAATTTTCAAATACTTGCTTCTCCAAGAGAGATGAGATCCATGTCTATACAAGGTGACTTTTATGATGCAGTCTTGAGTGCCAGTGTTCAGGTTAGAGTATGAGGGCTCTTTGTGCACTATGTTTTAGTGATGATGCTATTGTATGTATTTGATAATAAATAGATGAATTCCACTGTATAAGAAACTTCTGTACAGTGGGACACAGGTGTCTGTGTTCCTCGTTACTGGCACCTTATGCCATTGTGAAATGTTGTTACTTCTCACAGAGCTTCTATACAATTTTTCAGGGCTGGAATTTAATTAGGAGATAGAAAAGTAAGAATATCAAAGACATTAGATCTGACCTGTGGAAACAATTTAGAAGATCCTGATACTATGATGCTATTTATTCATTGGTTATCTAAAAGTTGGATAAGAACATGTATCCATTCATATAAACTTTCCCGAAATAATTTAATCAGGGCCACTTCTAGTTCTCTGTTTGGCATAGACTTCACAGCCATGAGATTTTATGATAAAGATTTAGACTTCTTTTAAGAATATGTGATGATGAATATTAGCGAATTTGATCTCCTAAATCTACTACTCCTTAAAAGTAAATTAGGAGTGCAAAATTTGCTGTCCTTTGAATTTTACTGATCAGTTCATGTATCTCATCTGTGAAGTGAATCTGTCAATTGCTGGCAGTTAAAACAGGCAATCCACATTGAGGGATAAAATCATTTCAATTCTTCATATTGATGTAATTCAACCTGCTTTTTTGATAGACTTGATTAGTACAAAAATAAGCATATACTTGGTAGACAACATTGATATCAATTGCCTTTACCAGAGTACAAAAGAAACTGAATTTGTCATAAGACATAGTCACTTTTCCCATGAGACATAAGATAGGTCACGTGAGCATAAGAGAGAAGATCATCTGAGAGACCACTAGGTGACGTTCTAGAGCTCGTTAGAGATTTCTAAATGTAAAATTAAATTTTCTTTTTCATTATTATTTTTGTTTAAATATTAGACATTTAAATCTTAAAAATGTTTTATATCTTGTGGAGAAGGTTTTGGAAAGACTCTATTTAGTTCTAGTAAAAATGTAAAGTCAACTACCAAGGAAGATAATAGGTGAAGATAAATTCTTATCTAAAGTGTTTTTTAAAAGCCTTCATTAGTAATTTTCTTGCTTCAAACTTTTTCTTTACTCTTTAATATTAATTTGGTTTTTAATGTGTTGAATATTGAAAACTTTCAACGTATTTCAGCTAGTGCAATTACTGTTTATTATTGGCTATCCAAACAAATGGCATGATTTTTGTCACTGATCTGAATGTATCTATTTTTAGTAATCCATTTTTAGCAGACTGTGTTTTATAGAGATGGCCTTTGCACATGAAATTTTTATATGTTTGAAAAAGTCTGATTTATTGAAATCCTACGTATTATTTATTAGCTCTATTCTTTTTTTTTTTTTTTTTTTAATTTTAGATGGAGTCTTGCTCTGTTGCCCAGGCTGGAGTGCATTGGCACCACCGCAGCTCACTGCAACCTCCACCTCCATGATTCAAGCAATTCCCCCGCCTCAGCCTCCCAAATAGCTGGGGTTACCAGCACATGCCACCACACCCAGCTAATTTTTTTTTGTATTTTTAGTAGAGATGGGGTTTCTCCATGTTGGCCAGAGTAGTCTTGAACTCCTGACCTCAGGTAATCTGCCTGCCTTGGCCTCCCAAAATGCTAAGATTACAGGCGTGGGCCACCACACCCAGCCTCAGCTCTATTCTTGTACCTATTTAGAAAAACTATTTTTAGGATATTAATAAATTTACTCAGTAGATACAAAACTAATAGTAGTGATAGAATAATGATCATGAAAGAATATTAATAGTTGCTCCATGCACCTAAATATTTTTGGGAAATAAAACACAGATATATATATATATGTACTAATTTTAAGAGTAGTATATTTTTGTTGTTTTTTTCCATTGTATCTTGAACCATTCAAGATCATCTACATACATTAACTTCTTCAGGCTCTGGGGCTGGCCTGTGACTGACCATGATTGCAAATGTAAAACTGAGGCACAGAAAGGTTAGCTGGTACACTCAAATGACGTAACTATTTCATTAGACCAAATTATGTCAGAGTAAAAGTTGAGCTAAATGGCCTAGGAAATATATCTTTTAAATTGAAAATGTATTTAAATACTACTACTAAATTAGCCTTATGCACCAACAATGTTGATAAGAAATATTAATAAAATAAGTTAAAATCTCTTTACACTAAAATGTTAAATAAATCATGATAATTTTAATACACAGATGCTAAAAGAAAGGTAATTTGAGGGAACATTCAGGTTTAATGCCCATATTAGTACTTTTTCTCACATTTACTGTGGAGCTTAGCAGAGAATAGGTAGCTCTTCCCAGAGACACCATGAAGGTGAAGGCATAGCATCTTGACCCCCTCCTTGGAGGAAACCACTGACCTTTCTGGGATATGGAAGTAGAAAGGCACAAGAGTGGTAGTGTAAGGTGAATTCAACTGGAGATGTCTTCTTTCTCTGATTGAATACAACATAAACAATTAAAATATCTTTATCAGCAACAACTTAAACTAGCTAAATACTTGAAAATCCAGCTCAGTGTTATAATCTCTAAAAGTGTCAGAGGTAATCTCTGATAATGATGATACCTTATAGCTTCTCTTTAGCATATCTGAATTGCCAGCATCACTATCCTTGCCCTTTGGCGTTGTTATTAAGCAAAATTGGGGTTACTTGAACACAAACACTACTATACCTTGACAGTCACTCTGATAACTGAGATGGCTACTAAGGAACGGGGAGCAAAGACAGTATAAATAAACTGAATGAAGAGAATTCGCATTCCAGGTGAGATAGAACAAGATGTCATCATGCTAATCAGAATGATACACAATTTCAAACTTATGAATTGCTTGTTTCGGGAATATTACTTTAATATTTTTGGACAGAGTTTGACCATGAGTAACTGAAACCGTGGAAACAGGAGGTGAAAGGGAAGGGAACTACCACATCTGTTTTTTGTTGCCAGATCCAAAGAGGGTTAGATTGTGATCCTGATGCAGGAAAGTGTTAATGTACCATCCTCACTCTTTCCTGTTTCTGTTTTTTAGATTAAACTATTCTTCAGCTTCTGTCTTTAAGTAGTATTTTGCTTGTATTGTTTGTTTTCTGAATAGTTATCTACTTGGCATTTGTGTGACTATTTCATTATTTTGTCATTATTAGAAAAACCTACATTTTATTAGAATATTTCAATCCCTGTGTATCCTAGAAAATAAACTGTCTCAAGCTTGTTAACAGAATCAGCCCTCTGTATATGTGGGTTCTGGATCCGTGGATTCAATCAAACATAGATCAACAAGGTTAAAATATAATAAGACCACAAAATTCCAAAAAGCAAAACTTGATTTTATCACATTCCTACATTGAATCCACACAAATGAAGTGACGTGTAAGTATTGTATTGGTATTTTAAGTAATTTAGGGACAATTTAAAGCATATGAGGTCAAGTGTATAGGTTATATGCAAATACCATATCATTTTATGTAAGGGACTAGAACATGTTGGAGTATTGTGTTCACAGAGGGTCCTGAAATCAATCACCTGTAGCCCCTGAGAAACGACTGTATAAAACCTAAACAGGTTTCCTTGGTCTCCTAAACATATGGCATAATTAAAGCATAGTAATTTAATATACAGCACTCAAATGAGTAAAGTATAATTACCAAAAACTATCATAAAGAGAAATTTTAAAAAACTACTAACAATAAAAATACAAAACCTCACATTATAATTGATTTTACTGGTCCAAGATCCCTCTCCAGCAGAAATACCCAAGTACAGAATTTAATAAATCATCCCTTTGCAGTTGCAGACCAGGGTGTGGGTGTCTGTGCTAATGACACCATATCTTGCTAGCAGAGCCTATGTGTATCATGACATCAAACCTCAGAGATATGCAGCCTCACTTAGAAGATATATTATGTAGTTTTATAATGGACATGGAGTGTTCTTACTTTTTTAGATTAAAAAAAAGACTATGCAGGTACAATTTATAAATAGCATGGCAAACTAGAATATGCATTAAATGGTAATCAATAGGCTATATGCAAAAAAGTGTTTGACTCAAATAAAAATATTCTATGATGTCAACGCCAGGTATCAGGGTGTTGACTTTAAGACAGAGACAGACTATCTGCATTCAATGTCATGCTGACCAAATTTTTCCTAAATTCCAACTTTAAATGCTAAAAACAGAAAATTATAAATTGAGTATTATGATTCTAAAAACAAGTAGATCTTCCAGAGAGAAGCTGAGCAGAAGAAAGCCAGTCAACGCAGCCTGTACATGAGTCAAAAGGGTAATGGCACTAAAAAGCCTGAGTATCAAACAGAAGTTTTAGCAGTGTGTCCTTATCACTGCAAATTTTTAACAAAATTTTCTGTAATCTACTCAAACATATAAGTGGTATTAATAAATTTGAATTGAACCATCTCAGGAGAAAATGTTTAATTGAAAAATATTTTATCTGTAGATGTTGAAGTACTGGTAGACTCTGAAAGGTATGCTTATTAGATGACAATATATATTTTCTTACTCATTTTGGAGATGGAGTTTCACTCTCATCACCCAGGCTGGAGAACAGTGGCACAGTCTTGGCTCAGTGCAACCTTCATCTCTGGGTTCAAGCGATTCTCCTGCCTCAGCCTCCCAAGTAGCTGGGATTACAGATGCCTGCCACCACACCCAGCTAATTTTTGTATTTTTAGTAGAGACGGGGTTTCACCACATTGGCCAGGCTGGTCTTGAACGTCTGACCTCAGTGATCCTCCCACCTTGGCCTCCCAGAGTGCTGAGACTACAGGCATGAGCCACTATGCCCAGCCTCTTTAAAAAAAAAAAATATATATATATACACACACACACACACACCCCCACATATATAAATATTTTTTTTAACTATTAGATAATATGTTCAGTACCTGAGTGCAATATATCAATATAACAAAACCTGCACATGTACCCTCTCTAAAACATATATATTTACATATACATAAACATATATATATATTTATGTAAACATATATATATTTATATATAGTTATATTTATATATAAATATTTATATATATTTATATATAAACATTTATACATGTAAATATATATATATTTTTATATATATGCTTTAGATAGAGAGGGTACATGTGGAGGTTTTGTTATATTGATATATTGCACTCAGGTACTGAGCATAGTATCTAATAGGCAGTTTTTCAAAGTCTACCCCTCTACATCCCCCCACCAACAGTCCCCTTTTATCTGTTGTTCCCATGTCAGATCCATGTGTATTAGCATTTTATGCAGCGCTGATAAAAACATACCTGAGACTGGGTAGTTTATAAAGAAAAAGAGATTTGATGGACTCACAGTTCCACATGGTTGGGGAGGACTCACAATCATGGTGGAAGGCAAAAGGCATGTCTTACATGGCAGCTGACAAGAGATAATGAGAGCCAAGTAAAAGAAGTTTCCCCTTATTAAACCATCAGATCTCATGAGATTTACTTATTTACTACCACAAGAATAGTATGGGGGAAATTGCCCCCATGGTTCAATTATCTCTCACCAGGTCCCTCCCACAAAATGTGGGAAATATGGGAGCTACGTTGTAAGATGAGATATGGGTGGTGACATAGCCAAACTATATCATTCCAAATCTCATATCCTCACATTTCAAAACCAATGATGCCTTCTCAACAGTTCCCCAAAATCTTAACTCATTTCAGCATTAACGCAAAATGACAAAATCCAAAGTCTCATCCAAGACAAGGCAAATTCCTTCCACCAATGAGGCTGTAAGATCTACAGCAAGTTAGTTACTTCCTAGATACAATGGGGGTACAGGCATTGGATAAATACACCCATTTCTAACTGGAAAAATTGGCAAAACAAAAAGGCTAAAAGCCTCATGCAAGTCCAAAATCTAGTGACACAATCAAATCTTAAAGCTCCAAAATGGTCTCCTTTGACTCCATGTCTCACATCCAGGTCATGCTGATGCAAGAGGTGGTTTCCCATGGTCTTGGGCAGCTCTCTCCATGTGGTTCTGTAGGGTATAGCCTCTCCTCTGGCTGCTTACATGGGCTGGCATTGACTCTGTGGCTTTTCCAGGTGCATGGGTCAAGATTTCAGCGGATCTATCATTCTGGGGTCTGGCGGATGGTGGCCTTCTTCTCATAGCTCCACTAGGAAGTACCTCAGTGGGGACCCTGTGTGGGCGCTCCAACCCCCCATTTCCCTTCTGCACTGCCCTAGCAGAGGTTCCCCAGGAGGGCCTCCCTTTCCCCTGCCGCAAACATCTTCTGGACATCCAGGCATTTCCACATGTCCTCTGAAATCTAGGCAAAGTTTCCCAAACCATAATTCTTTACTTCTGTGCACCGGCAGGCTCAACACCACATGGAAGCTACCAAAGCTTGGGGTTTGCACCCTTTCAAGCCATGACCCAAGCTGTATATTGGCCCCTTTTAGCCATGGCCAGAGCAGCTGGGATGCAGGGCACCAAGTCCCTAAGCTGCACACAGCAGGGGGGCCCTGGGCCTGGCCCATTAAATCATTTTTTCTTCCTACTCCTCCATGCCTGTGATGGGAGGCGCTGTTACAAAGGTCTCTGACATGCCCTGAAGACATTTTTCCTATTGTTTTGGTGATTAATATTTGACGTCTTGTTACATTTTCACATTACTGCAGGTGGCTTGAATTTCTCCTCAGAAAATGAAACATATTTTTTTCTATCTCATCAACAGGCTGCAAATTTTCTGAACTTTTATGTTCTCTTTTCCTTTTAAAAATGCTTTTAACATCACTTAAATTCTTGGATATGTCCAAATTATGGCCTCCAGCTCTACTGAGTACCCAATTCACCTCTTGAATGCTTTGCTGCTTAGAAATTTCTTTCACCAGATACCCTAAATCATCTCTGTCAAGTTCAAAGTTCCACAAATCTCTAGGGCAGGGGCAAAATGCCACCAGTCTCTTTACTAAAACATAGCAAGAGTCACCTTTACTCAAATTCCTAACAAGTTCCTCATCTCCATCTGAGACCACCTCAGCCTAGATTTCATTGTCCCTATCATTATCAGTATTTTGGTCAACGCTATTCAGTAAGTCTCTAGGAAGTTGCAAACTTTACCACATCTTCCTGTCTTCTGAGCCCTCCAAACTGTTCCTACCTGCCTATTAGTTCCAAAGTTGCTTCCACATTTTTGGTTATCATTATAGCAGCACCCCACTTTACTGATACCAATTTACTGTAATAGTTTGTTTTCACACTGCTGATAAAGACATACCCAACACTAATTAATTCATAAAGAAAAAGAGGTTTAATGGACTAACTTCCATGTGGCTAGGGAGACCTCACATTCATGGTGGAAGGTCAAAGGCATATCTTATACGCCTAACAAAACCATCAGATCTTGTGAGACTTGCTTATTCACTACCACAAGAACAGTATGGAGGAAATCGCCCCCATAATTCAATTATCTCTCACCAGTCACTCTCATAACATATGTAAAATATGGGAGCTACAATTCAAGAAGAGATTTGAGTGGGGAAACAACCAAATCATATCACCTTGTATGCTAAATATTTAGCTACCTTTATTTAAGTGAGAACATGTAGGATTTAGTTTTTTATCCCTGGAGTAGTTTGCTCAAAACTATGGTGTCCAGCTCCATTGATGTTGCTGCAAAGGATAAGATTTCATTCATTTTTATGATTCTGTAGCATTCCATGGTATATAAGTGTCACATTTTCTTTATCTAGTTGGCCATTGATGGGTACCTAGGTTGGTTCCATGTCATCACTATTGTAAATAGCATGGTGATGAACATATGAGTGCATGTGTGCTTTGGTATGATATTCTATTTTCCTTTGGATATTTACTCAGCAATGGGATTGCTAGGTTGAACAATAGCTCTGTTTTAAGTTCTTTGAGAAATTTTCACACTGCCTACCACAGTGGCTGAACAAATTTACGTTTCCGCCAACAATATGTGTTCCCTTTTCTACACAGTCTCACCACCATCTATTAATTCTTGACTTTTTAATCATAGCCATTCTGACTGTTATTAGATGATACTTCATGGTAGTTTTGATTTGCATTTTTCATTATTAGAAATGGTGAATGTTTACCATGTTTTTTGGCCAGTTGTGTATCTTCTTTGAAATGTGTTTGTTCATGTCCTTTGCCCATTTTTAATACAGTTATTTGTGTTTTGCTTATTGATATTAGACCTTTTGTGTTTTGCTTCTGGATATTAGACCTTTGTTAGATGCATAGCTTGTGATTATTTTCTCTCATTCCACAGATGGTCTGTTTATTTTTTTGATTTTTGTTTGTTTGCTATACAGAAGCTCTTTAGTTTAATTAGGTCCCATTTGTCAATTTTTGTTTTTACTATAATTGCTTTTGGAGAATTAGCCAGAAATTCTCTGTCGAGGTCAATGTTGAGAAGTGTATTTCCTAGGTATTTTAGAGGTTTAGGTCTTACATTTAAGTCTTTAATATAATTTGAGTTAATTTTTATATATGATAAAAGGTAGGCATCCAATTTCATTTATCTACGTATGGCTAGCTAGTTTACCCACCACCATTTATTAATTAGGCCGTCTTTCTTCATTGTGTAATTTTGTCAGCATTGCCAAAGATCAGATGGTTGTAAGTGTGTAGCTTTATTTCTGAGTTTTCTATTCTCATTTATTGGTATATGTGCCTATTTTTGTAGCATTACTATATGATTTGGGTCTGTGTGCCCAACCACATCTCATGTTCAATTGTAATCCCCATTGTTGGAGATGGCACCTGGAGGGATGATTGGATCATAGGAGTGAATCATGGGAATGGTCCTTCTTAAATGGTATAGCAACATCCTTTTGGTGCTGTTCTAAAGATCTGATTGCTTAAAAGTATGTGGCATCTTCCCTTTTTCTCTCTCTTCCTCCTGCTCCAACCATGTAAAGTGTCAGCTTTGCCTTTACCATCTGACATGATTGTAAGTTTCCTGAGCCCTCCCCAAAAGCCAAGCAGATGCCACCATGCTTCCTGTCTGCCCTGCAGAATCATAAGCCAATTAAATGTCTTTTCTTTATAAATTATCCAGTTTCACACATTTCTTTATAGCAATGTGAGAACTGACTAATACAAGTACCATGCTCTTTTGATTACAATACACAATATTCTGTACCATGCAAAAATAAGTTGAGAAGTATGAAGGAGTCCCCTGGGTTTGATGAAGTGGTTTGGGGATATTAGCTTGAATAATTTATGAAAGTAAAAAAAGTGAAAAGTAGAAATAATAGAGATGATTTTGAACAGCCCTAGGCTACTTGAGTGAGATTCTCTATCAGTTAAGGCAAGTGTTTTTGGAAGAGGAATACCCCAGGGACAATTGCATTATGTAATGGTAAGAGAAGCATGGATTCTTTGGCTTTTTAGCGTCTGGTTTCTAAAATTCAAAAATATAAAGATTTATATAAATAAATGGGGAAAAGTCATATTTTTGTAAGTACATGATGATAAATTGAAAAGCAGAATGGAAATTTTTCTCTGTCTTAACCACTGAAACTCCTCTTTGATTACATTTAATTACTCCTTTTCTTGGATTTAATTTTACATATTTTATGTGCATTGAGTGAATAAATGCCAGTTTTAAGTATGCATTTATTATTTGAAGCACCATTATTTTACAGAGTAATTCTTTCCTGAGTTAAAATGAATTAATATTTCCTAAATTATTTCCATTTTTTTAAAGTTAATCCTATGCTAATAAGTGTTAGGTGTCAATACTGCTTTAATTTATTTTCATATTTTCTTAGGTTAAAAGAGCTTTTTATGTTCTAATTTAAAAAAAGCCTGATGGTAAAATAAAATTTGATGGTAGAATCTTATATAAATTTCATTTGCTTTTTTAAAAGAGAATGTGCTAGTAGAAAGGAATAAATTATAATATGTATTTAAAAGTACTATTTTTGTCCACATGTAAGTTAATTGTTAATAGGTTATACTAATGATTAAAGTTATAATCATAAATGTATGAAAACATTTCAATTGAATACCAAAATAACATTTAATTGAAACTTAATTACAGAAGTTAATCCTATGCTCTGTAGCAAACTTGGAGTGTTTTAGTTACATATTACTTATTATTTGGAACTTTACTAGTTTTTAAAGATATAGGATTATGTTCAATTTTTTTTTTTTTTTTTTTTTGGAGACAAGAGTCTCACTCTGTTGCCCAGGCTGATTGCAGGGGTACAATCTCAGCTCACTGCAAACTCTGCCTCCCAAGTTCAATGATTCTCCTGCCTTGGCCTCCCAAGTAGCTGGGACTACAGGTGTGTGCCACCATGCCCAGCTAATTTTTTGTATTTTTAGTAGAGACAGTGTTTTGCCATGTTAGCCAGGATGGTTTTGATCTCCTGACCTCGTGATCCACCCACCTCAGCCTTCCAAAGTGCTGGGATTACAGACTTAAGCCACCGCACCTAGCCTAGTTTCAATTTTTTAAGACAGAAAAATGGTTGGTTTTTATGTGCAGTGCTAAAATATAAATTCCATGTATCTTAGAGAATAGATTATTTATCCAGATTCCATTGAACCATAAAAGATTCCATGATTCTGTGTGTTCTATGACCTTTTCTGCAAAATCTGTATTCATACAGGGTACTTCTATGTATTTTGGAGGGGTAGAAGTCTATAAATTACAGAATATATTTAAAGTAATCCATAAATCAAAGAAAGGGTTAGTGATTAGTGACTACTAGTCTAGAAGTTATAATATGTTCAAAGTCTGAGAACAGAATGAAAATAATTATGTCTTGTCTGTCACTAAGCATGGAGGTACATTATGGCAACAATAGTAACACATGTTAAATACTTCAAGATTTACCAAGTACACATTGTTTTATTTATCTCAATAATCAGGAGAGGCAGATATTTTCTATCTACAAACTCTTATAGGACATATTTCAGTTGCAAGACACAAAGATTGTTATTTATCTTAAGAAGAATTGTCAAAGAGCAAGATGAGACTATCCTTATTCAGGTATAAGTGACCAAGATGACCATACATCACAAGTGCATTTAAGCCTATAGCCCTGTTCTTCTATCCTGATTATGCCAGTCAATTACTAAACCAAGTTGCGGTATGGTATGTGCTGCAGTCTGTCACATGCACAAAGTTCCCAATCAGTGAGGACAATTAAAAAAAAACATAAAAATGATAAGTTAGCAGTCATATAGACTATGGACTGGAAAGAAAGTCTAAGCAGTCCTGCTGTAAAGTGTTAGAACATATTGTTAACATTTTCATTATGATGATTTTGTCATTTGATTTAAAGTGAAAACCTCTAATTGTTTTATTATTATATGTAATATATGTATTTGATTTTGCCATGAACTCAGGGGCACAGATTCAACATTAAAAGTAGAAGGTGCTCATATTTCTTTATGTCAATATCTGGGAAAAATGTGTCACTCTTTAATTTTTGCACTGTCATTAATGATCTTATATGAACTAGCTATTCATAGCTTACCTACACAGTGGGAAAAAGTTAAATGTATAAGTAAGCTATGAATAGCCAGTTTTATAACCCAGAACTGTCTTTTTTCAGGTCCTGGGAGCTATTCCCTTGAAATGCAGTCATCAAGAAAGATAACATCCCTATCTCCCTGTCCATGGTCTCTGTAGAAAGGTAGAAGTCTGACTAATGCAGACTTCTTACCTCAAGATGTCATACTGCCACCTGTCAGGACGATACAAGAAAGTTTACTTTTCCTTTGAATAATGCCATCTAGCAAATACAGATAGCCTGCTATTCCCCCTACCCAAGGTCTTAAAACTCACCTATCCCTTTTTGTCTGTGGAGTGGATCTCAGCCTGAATTCTGGCCTCTCTCCCCTATTAACAAAGCCTTGAATAAAGCCATCCTTGATTGTTGAAATTTGAACAGTATAATTTTTACTTTGACACAGGCTGATTTACTGAATTATCTTTTTGTCTAATTTTCTAATAACTCTAATAGCAATATTATTTTCAAATTAGAAATTTGTTTCATTTTGCACTAAAATACATCTCTTTGCTATGAAAATTTCCAAAAATGCACAAAAGTAGAGAGCAAAACAAATGTCTGTACCTATAAAAATTATCTGCATTTTGCCATACTTATTTTTTATCACTCATCACCTCATTTATACAGTTTTATAGCACACTTGAAGGCATGATATAATTGTGTAATTAAAGACAAAAATACTACCCCCAAAATGGCATTTTCTTATATAACTGTAACATCATTCTCACACTTAACAAAATTAACAATAATTCCTTGATATTTAATGTTAATTTAATCTACTCTCTAATCAGACAATCGTCTTCAATGATAAAAACAATCTTTAGGTAAAAAATTGATGGGTTTGACAAATTTGGAAAACTATTTGGCATAGCTACCTAACATATGACTCAGCAATTTCACTGCTAAGTGTATACCGATAGAAATGTATACAAATGGAGACAAAGGATATATGCAAGAATGTCAATAGCAGCCTTGTGTAATAGCCTCAAGTTCAACACAACACAAATACCTATAGACAGTATAAGAAATAGAGTGATGCATATATACTCAATGAAATAGCACATGGCAATGAGCACAAATGAATACATAACAACATGGAGGCATCTCACTATCTTACTGATGCAATATTTAGTGAAAGAAGCCAGTCACAAAAGATTACACTTTGTATTATTTTGTTTATATACAGTTCAAAATGGACAAAATTAATCCATGGTGTTAAAAGGACTACTTTTATCAGGGTCTTACATTTAAATTAAAATATTTCCATTTAACATGCATTTGTTGTATGGATACACTAAGGCACATTCTAGAATTTGTGACTTAAATAATAAAATAGTGGTGGGATGTCATGCAAGGAAACTATTGGTGAACAGAGATAAGTTTTTAGTGCAATGGGTTCCCCACCAGGTACTTGCAGTGGACATACTTAGCATATGTTTATTGCTTAAACACTGAAGACTCAGCAGATGCCCAGATGAAGAGCAGGTGTCCCTGAGAACTCAAATATCCCAGAGAGTATCTGAGAGCCTACCAAGAAAAACAGCCTCATTGTTCAACCAGAGTAGACAGACAGAAAATTTGCTAAAGGCAATTTAGAGATGAGAAGCAGCACAGATCCCTAGAGCTGTCCTGCTGCCATCCAGGAGTGCCCTATATGTAAGTCCAAATAAACTTTTCTCCTCATCAAGCTGGACTTGTCTGAAGTCATTCTTTGATCTCAGCTCCTTCCCAGTATGGGGAGGATGTTATGGTCCCAAATATTTCTCATAACAACTTTACTTCTTCTTTTCCAACTTGGGTGTCTTTTCTTTTCTTTTTCATTACTAATTGGTTTGGCTAGAACTTCCAGTACTATGTTGAATAGAGGTGGTGAATGTGGGCATTCTTGTCTTCTTTTTAGAAGAAAAGCTTTCAACTTTCCATTGTTGAGTATGTTTACCAAAGGTTTTTAATATATGGCTTTTATTATGTTCAGGTATTTTCCTTCTATTCCTAGTTTGTTGAGTGTTTTTTAACATGGGATGGTGTGAATTTTGTCAAATACTTTTTCTGCATCAATTGAGGATGTTAGATCATTATTTTCCTACCTTCTGCTAATGTCGTGTACTTACATTTGTTGATTTTTATATGTTGAATCATCCTTGCATTCCATGAATATGTCCCACTTGGTCATGGTGTATGATCCTTTTAATATGCTGCTGAATTTTGGTTGCTATTATTTTGTTGAGAATTTTTGCATCAATGTTCATCAGGTAGATTGGCCTGTTACTTTCTTTTCTTGTACTGTCTTTGTCTGGCTTTGGTATCAGGGTAAGTTGACCATATAGAATGATTTAGGAAGTGGTCCCTCTTCTTAAATTTTTTAAAGAAGTTTGAAAAGGATTGATATTAGTTCTTTGTTAAATGTTTGGTAAAAGTGACCACTGAAGCCATCAGGTCCAAGGTTTTTCTTTTTTTGGCAGATTATTGATTATTTGCTCAAAAAAGAAATTATTCAGTCTCCTTAGTAGTTATAAAGTTGTTCAGATTTTCTATTTCCTTGTGATGTAGTATTGGTGGGTTTTTTTATTATTATTATTTGTTCATTTCATCTAGGTTATCCGGTTTATGTGCAAAGGTTCATTGTACTCTCTTACAATTCTTTATATTTCTGGAGAATTGATAGTGATATCCCATTTTCATTTCTGATTTTGGTAATTTAAATTTTCTCTCTGTTTTTTCTTAGCCCATGTAGCTAAAGGTTTGTCAATTTTGCCAATGTTTTAAAGAAATAAATTTTGATTTTATTAATTTTCTCTGATTATTTTCTATTATCGCTTCCATTTGTCTCTAATCTTTATGAATTCCTACTTTTCACTAGTAGTCTTTTTCTAGCTCTTTAGATTGTTATGGTTTTGTTCTTTTACAATTTATTTTGTTTTATTTTTTTAAAGTGTTTGTAGCAATGAATTTCATCTTTTTTTTCGTCTTCTTTTTCTTCTTATTATTACTTTTGAGACAGAGTTTGAGACATTACTCTGTGTCTTAGGCTAAATTGCAAAAATAGTCTTGGCTAACAGCAGCCTTGACCTCCTGGGCTCAAGTTAGCCTCCTGCCTCAGTCTCCCAAGTAGCTTGGACTGCAGCATACACTGCTTTTCCTGGCTCATTTTTCTTTAGAGATGTGATCTCTGTATGTTGCCTAGGCTGGTCTCAAACTCCTGAGCTCAAGTGATCCTCCCACCTCAGCTGCCCAAAGTGTTGGGATTACAGGTGTGAGCCACCATACCCATCATGAATTTCTTCTTTATAAAAGCTTTTTTCTGAGTACCATAAGTTTTGTTATAGAGGTCCTATTTAACTTGCAATTGGTTTATGCCCCAGTAAACCCACCTCAAGTTTAAAATATCCAAGCAGGAAATGCATTCAATACACATTCCCTATTGAACATCATAGGTTAGCCCAGCCTACCTTAAACATGTTCAGAACACTTACATTACCCTGCAGTTAGTCAAAATCAATTAATGCAAACTGATTTTATAATTAAATGTTGAATATATAATTAAATATTATGCCAAAGGTGTATCCCTTTTGCACAATCATAAAGTCAAAAAAGTGTAAGTTGAACCACTGTAAGCCAGGAGTTATCTGTATTGTGATTTTGTTTTCATCTGCCTGTATCTTCCAACTTCCCTGTGACATCTTTGATCCATTGTTTAACAATGTTTTCTTTAATTTCGTTTTACTTCTGTTTCTATTTCTAACATCATCTTACAATCACAGATGATGGTTTATATGCTATTTATCTTTTAATATCTATTGTGACTTAATTTGTGGCCTAACCTATGATCTATCCTGGAAAATTTTCCTTATCTACTTGAGAAAAAAAATGTGTTTGGTATTGTTGCTGAGTTTCTGCGTAAGTCTGATAGATCGAGTTAATTGTGTTTAGTCCTCAATTTTCTTCCTTATCTTGTCTGGTTGTTCTATTTATTATGAACAATGATGTGTTGAAGTCTGCAACTATTACTGTAAAACTGTATCTTTCTCCTTTCAAATTTCAGTTCTTGTTTGAAGATCTGTTTCTGATGGTGTGTCATGAGGTGGGAAAATATTTATAACTCATATCTTCTTCTTGAATAGAACCGTTTATTAATATATAATGTGAGTTTCTCTTCTAAACTGTTCTGATATAAATGTCCTAATTTATAACTCACTTTTAAAGAACAGCTTTACTGGACATAGGATTCTGTGTACGGATTATTTTCTTTAGCACTTGGGAAGTCAAAAGACAGTTTGCTGTATCCAGGAAACCCATCTCACATGCAAGGATACACAAAGGCTCAAAATAAAGGGATGGAGGAAGATTTACCAAGCAAATGGAGAGGAAAAAAAAAAAAAAAAAGCAGGAGTTGCAATTCTCGTCTCTGATAAAATAGACTTTAAACCAACAAAGATCAAAAGAGACAAAGAACAACACTACATAATGCTAAAAAAATCAATGCAACAAGAACAGCTAACGACCCTAAATATATATGCAGCCAATACAGGACCACCCAGATACATAAAGCAAGTTCTTAATGACCTACAAAGAGACTTAGACTCACACACAATAATAGTGGGAGACTTTACCACCCCACTGTCAATATTAGACAGATCAATGAGACAGAAAATTAACAAGCATATCCAGGACTTGAACTCAGACCTGGACCAAGCAAACCTAATAGACATTTACAGAACTCTCCACCGCAAATCCACAGAATATACATTCTTCTCAGCACCACATCACACCTACTCTAAAATTAACCACATAATTGGAAGTAAATCACTCCTCAGCAAATGCAAAAGAATGGAAATCATAACAAACAGTCTCTCAGACCACAGTGCAATCAAGTTAGAACTCAGAATTCAGGAACTGACTCAGAACCACACAGCTTCATGGAAACTAAACAACTGGCTCTTGAATGTTGAATGATAAACAATGAAATGAAGGCAGAAATAAAGATGTTCTTCGAAACCAACAAGAACAAAGAAACAACATACTAGAATCTCTGGGAAACATTTAAAGCAATGTCTAGAGGAAAATATATAGCAATAAATGTCCACATGAGAAGAAAGGAAAGATCTAAAATCGACACCCTATCATCAAAATTGAAAGAACTAGAGGAGCAAGACCAAAAAAACTCAAAACCTAGCTGAAGACAAGAAATAACTAAGATCAGAGCAGAACTGAAGGAGACAGAGTCACAAAAAACCTTTCAAAAGAATCAATAAACCCAAGAGCTGTTTTTTTCTGAAAAGATCAATAAAATAGACCACTAGCCAGACTAATAAAAATGAAAAGAGAAAATAATCAACTAGATGCAATAAAAAACGATAAAGGGGATATCACCACAGATTCCACAGAAATACAAATCATAATCAGAGATTATTACAAACAACTCTATGCACATAAAATAGTTAAGCTGGAAGAAGTGGATAAATTCCTGGACACTTGGATCCTCCCAAGCCTAAACCAGGAAGAAGTCAAAACCCTGAACAGACCACTAACAAGGGCTGAAGTTGAGGCAGCAATTAAAAGCCTAACACCAAAAAAAAAGCCCAGGTCCAGATGGGTTCACAGCCAAATTCTACAAGACATACAAAGAGGAGCTGGTACCATTCCTTCTGAAACTATTCCAAACAATCAAAAAGAAGGAATCCTTCCCAAATCATTTTATGAGACCAACAGCATCCTGATACCAAAACCTGGCAGAGACTCAACAAGAAAAGAAAACTTCAGGCCAATATCCATGATGAACATAGATGCAAAAATCTTCAATAAAATACTGGCAAACCGACTGCAACAGCACATCAAAAAGCTTATCCACCATGATCAAGTAGGCTTCATCCTGGGGATGCAAGGCTGGTTCAACATACTCAAGTCTATAAATGTAATTCACCACATAAACAGAACCAAAGACAAAAACTACATGATTATCTCAATAGATGCAGAGAGGGCCTTTGACAAAATTCAACAGCGTTTTGTGCTAAAAAACTCTCAATAAGCTAGGTATTGATGGGATGTTTCTCAAAATAATAAAAGCTATTTATGACAAACCAACAGCCAATATAATACCGAATGGGCAAAAACTGGAAGCATTCCCTTTGAAATCTGGCACTAGACAAGGTTGCCCTCTCTCACCACTCCTATTCAATATAGTATTGGAAGTTCTAGCCAGAGCAATCAGGCAAGAAAAAGAAATAAAAGGTATTCAAATAGGAAAGTAGGAAGTCAAATTTTTTCTATTTGCAGATGACATGATTGTATATTTAGAAGACCCCACTGTCTCAGCCCAAAATCTCCTGAAACCGATAAGAAACTTCAGCAAAGTCTCAGGATACAAAATCAATGTGCAGAAATCACAAGCATTTCTATACACCAATAACAGACTTAAAGAGAGACAAATCAAGAACAAACTGCCATTCACAATTGCTATAAAGAGAATAAAATACCTAGGAATACAACTAACAAAGAACATAAAGGACCTCTTCAAGGAGAACTACAAACCACTGCTCAATGAAATAAGAGAGGACACAAACAGATGGAGAAACATTCCATGCTCATGGTTAGGAATAATCAATATTGTGAAAATGGCCATACTGCCCAAAGTAATTTACAGATTCAATGCTATCCCCATCAAACTACCAATGACCTTCTTCACAGAACTGGAAAAAATCATGTTAAACTTCATATGGCACCAAAAGAGAGCACAGCCAAGTCAATTCTAAGCAAAAAGAACAAAGCAAGAGGCATCACACTACCGGACTTCAAACTATACTACAAGGCTACAGTAATCAAAACAGCATGGTACTGGTACCAAAACAGAGATATAGACCAGAGATAAAGGCCTCACAGGCAACACCACTCATCTACAACCATCTGATCTTTGACAAACCTGACAAAAACAAGCAATGGGGAAAGGATTCGCTATTTAATAAACTGTGGGGGGAAAACTGGCCAGCCATGTGCAGAAAGCAGAAACTGGACCCCTTCCAGACAC